>PITA01013668.1:0-56647 GCA_004023965.1 Spilogale gracilis | reverse complement strand
TCATGTGTCTGTTGGCCGTTTGTATATCTTCTTCGGAGAAGTGCCTCTTCATGTCTCTTGCCCATTTTTTGATGTGTTCATCTTCTTTTTGGGTGTTGAGTTTGAGTAGTTCTTTATAGATCTTGGATACCAGCCCTTTGTCTGTAGTGTCATTTGCAAATATCTTCTCCCATTCTGTGGGTTGCCTCTTTGTTTTTTTTTAATGCTGCCTTCTTTCTTCTTCTGGAATCCTGAGCAGTTTCGACTTGACGATCAACTAAAATCCGGCTAGAGAGGCAACATCCCTGGAAGCTAATAGGAGCTGTGGTACACAGTGCCACAGAGTGGCGACGGCCCTGTCCTGGGATACGGCCTCTGACGGGCATCCCTCGGGGCGGGGACACCTCTTCCACAGTGTGGACGTACTAATCGAAATCAAGGGTTTTCACCAGCCACACTTGGCATCGCTACCTGATGTCCCAAAGAGAAAGTTGCCCAAACCAGTGCCTCTTGATGTCCCCTATGTTGGCAAAATCCACCGACGCAGTGGTGTGTTCTCCCTCTCTATGGCTTTCTACCAATACTCCAAACCCAAACCCCCCAGCTGGAGACACAGGTCTCCCTGTCATCTGCCTCCTCCGAATCTCTCCATCTTTATGTCCTCCGATGCCAAGATCTCGAACTTCACATTCTGACATCCCTGCAAATTTCCTGTGCTCTCCTCGACTACCTGTTGTTGATCTCTGCTTCTCAGACCCCACGAGGCTCGGGGATCACCAGGGAGCCATCTTCTTTCTCGGCCAGGGTTACAGAGATGCCCTAAGGGCTACAATTTGAACTAACAGTTGGCCAACCCAGAAATAAATAATACAAAATCTTAACGCTTTGACTTAATTTAAAAGCAAGCACAGATCTGGTATTGGAGCGTCACACAGTCTTCCTTACATTGATCGCCCCGAAACACAGCACCTAGGACTTTGGAGACACTTGTGGGGCTCTTAGCACAAAATCCTCCTGTATTTCTCCAACTGCCACACCCCCCACCCCTCCCCGCTCACGTGTTGTCTCATCCATACTTAGATACTTGGCAATTTTTTTTTTAGCGGAGCCTTTACTAAGTCTTTCCAAAGCATTCCATTCGTCACACCTACTTTATCAGTTCACAGAGTATGTATTATTATAAAACAGCAACTAGGGAAAGGAGCAGGAACAAATCTGGGAAGAATCAGGACAGACTCCGGGAACGACAAGGCCAAAGACAGGAGCAGAGAGCATGGGCACACCAGAGACAGCCACTAAATCTCCTTTTCCAGCAGAGAGGGCGAGCCCCACGAAATGCAGGGATAGGAGAAAACGGAGAAATGGCCTAAACACCAAGAACAGGGCCTGACTCTGCCGTCCGATCTACAGCACTGGTTAAGGGAAGGAATGAAAAAACCAGGAAGTGCTAATATTTACCTCTGGAGGGCCGACAGCAGATTGAGAGTCAATATCTTAACTTTAAGCGTCACTCGGTGTGTGTTTCACTGACTTCAGCCACAATTCTCCTGAACACGACAGCCCCATAGGATGCATCAGATCATGAAACACAATCAGGTTTCCGGGCAACCTGGGGCCCTGGCATCACGGAACACTGAACCGAAATGGGGAAACAGAGCCAGAAGCCCAGGGAAGCCTCACTAGGAGACCAGCATGGAACCCGGTAGGCGCATGTGGATGCCGGCTGGAACCAGCAAGGCAGGGGGAGGAGGAAGTCCTCGGCCACAGAAACTTTTCCTCGTGACCGCAAAGAAGAGAGAGAAATATGAAACATCAAGATCCTTTATGGAACCAGCCAAGGGCACAGTTCACAGGCAAACTACATTATCCATTTTGCTGATTTTCAGTAAAACCCACCAAATGGGCATAATGCTTTCCAAGAAGAAAGAGGCACACACATTTTTGTCTCCCTTAAAATGACGTGGAGAGCATCTACTTACCTGCTCAAAGACCTGGGGTGAGGCCAACAGTTGCTTCAAATCTAAATAACTCAGACAAGTTTCCCAGGCTGTCTTCAAATGCAGACCATGCTTCACATAGAGCCTACATAAAGCCCTCTGTTGCGGCCACAAACATTATTTTCCCTGCTTTACCCAGTTTAAGTTGTGCAGCACGCTATTCGGTTTGAAAGGGTCACATACCAACAACGTCGTGGCTCCCTGATGGGACGCACATATGCCGACACACGTACACACACACAGGCATATGAAAAAACACTCGTAAGTTCTGTTGTCTGAACTCAAGCACATCAGACTCCTATCTTCACAGAAAAGAATGTTAATGCATACATCATAAAATCTTTAACTTTTTTTTCCCCCCTCTCTGGTTGTGTTTCTCTCTGTCAAATAAATAAAATCTTAAAAAAAAAAAAAATCCCAAGATCTTTCTGGTAAACATGACAATATTGCTGGGCTGCCCCAAAAGAGCTGGAATCAAGTTACAAACTACAATCCCAGCCCAATTTTATGGAGCACTTCCCATGTAAAGAGCTTTCCCTGCAGGATTTCATTTATTCCTGGCTTCCGCCTTCCAGGTTATTGTCAGTTTCATCTCCATTGTGTCCACCTAGACACAAAGGCTCAGAGAGGTTAATAGGTTTCCCAAGTCACACAGCTAGTGACAGCAGAGCTGGGATTCCAACCACAGTGCTTTGCAGCCAGAGCCTATGCTCCTGACCAACCCCTCGCCACCTGCTCTGTCACAGAGAGGGTCCATCTGTGCCCCGGGAATTTAGGGGATAAGTGTGTCAAGGTCTGAAAACTTGGCTTCAGCACATCCAGAGCCTGTCAATTGAGGAACCCCAGAAAGTAATGCTGGTGTGATTGGATTCCTTCTTATTTAACATGGGGGAGCAGAGGCCCCAAGCGAGGACCGACTTGCCCAGGCTGCGCCCCGTAGGGCAACACAGAGGCTTCAGTGACCCCGGGTTCCTAGCTCCCAGCCACAGCTTGCTGCTCATTCTAACTGCTGCTCTAAGATTTTATTTATTTGAGAGACAGAGTGAGCAAGAGAGAGAGCACACATGAGCTGAAGCAGAGGGAGAGAGAGAGAGGGAGAAGCAGGCTCCCTGGCTGAGCAGGGAGCCTGATGTGGGGCTCGAGCCCAAGACCACCTGAGCCGTAGGCAGACGCTTACCCGACTGAGCCACCCAGGCACCCTTAAAATTTATTTTATTGATGATTTTTCATAGCACTCAAAATGTAAGCTGCTACTTGGACATTCGTTTTAATTAAATCATGAAGTGTTTATTTTTGTTGTACGAATGATGAAGCTATTTTGTGCAGTTTATATATTATGTCCAATACTTAAGTTTAACAATTTAACTTTTAACTTTACTGTATTGGGTGTATAAGAATTGCATTTCTAATTACTAGTCAGTGTAGAATCGCCTGTCATTCATAGTTTTAAAGTTTCTATTTTCCCACAAAAGTTCAAGAAATGTTAATTTGTTCTCATCCCAGCCAATTATTTGCCTTTGTTTATGTGACAGTGTCACAGAGCTGCGTGGATCACAACCCAACAAACATGCATCCAAGTATCTGTGCACAGGGCATCTTCCATCCTTCAGTGTCCACACCGGGAAAAGGTCACCATTTCTCTGGTACTTGGTCTAAAATCAGGCTTATCGTAAGCTAAGGAACAAGTTCTAAAGTTCTTAGTCTGGACTTTACAACCAGCACACATTTCAAAAAGCATTTATGGAGAATAAAACCAATTTGTCCATCTTTAATTCTAAAGCAGGGGTTGGGGGGGGAAGGCTAGTACCACAACTGCAAAAGGTTTAGATCTCAAATACCACAGGATTGTATTATATGAGCACTTCTACGACTTGCTGGGGAGAACACAGAGGCATCAGAAGACAAATAACTTAAGTATTATTAGAGATTCTACCTGGAATTTCCCTCAGTGAGAATACTCTTGAGGGGCACCTAAGGTGGCTCAGTACTTGAGCGGCTGCCTTTGGGTCAGGTCGTGATTCCGGAGTCCCAGGATCGAGCCCCGAATTGGGCTGCCTGCTTGGCGGGAAGCCTGCTTCTCCCTCTCTCACTCCTGCTTGTGTTCCCTCTAGCTGTGTTTCTCTGAAATAACTAAATAAAATCTTTAAAAAAACAAACGAAACAAAAAACAAACAAACAAAAATACTCTTGAGATGGAAACACAGAAAGGGGAACCCTGCTTCTCCCTCCTGAGCATAAATGAGTATAACTCAGAAACATTAATACTATAAGTTTCAGGCGCTTCAGTGGCTCAGTGGGTTAAAGCCTCTGCCTTCAGCTCAGGTCACTGGGATCGAGGCCCACATCCAGCTCTCTACTCAGCGGGGAGTCTGCTTCCCCCCTCTTTCTCTGCCTGCCTCTCTGCCTATTTGTGATCTCTGTTAAATAAATAAATAAAATTAAATATATATATATATTATGGCGCCCCAGAGAACAGCCTTATCTGGGGACTGATAACACAGCATTCACGCTTTAAGGGCTGAAACACCACCTACCATCACCCTCGGTTTCTGAAGCTGCCCTGTGGGGGAGGGGGGGCCACTCCATACCAAGCCCCCCCCCCCCAGCCAAGCCTTTAAGGGATTATCCATACACTGAGGGCTTAAAACATTTCGAATTCTTTTAGCCCTATGATTCGTGTCAAATATGCACTGGAATATAAACTGATGAAAGCCAGGGCACCTGGGTGGCTCAGTTGGTTAAGCGCCTGCCTTCGGCTCAGGTCATGATCCCAGAGTCCTGGGATCGGGTCCCACTCCGGGCGCCTCGTTCAGCGGGGAGCCTGCTTCTGCCTCTGCCTGCTGTTCTCCCTGCTTGTGTTGCTCTCCTGTCCTGACAAATAAATAAATAAAATCTTAAAGAAATAAATAAATTCCTGGAAGCCAGCGCCCAGTTCTACACACCAAGTCCTAGGAAAAGCACCCGGCACATAGGAAGTGCTCAGGAAGTACCACCTGACTGACCGGACGTGAGGTTGAAAAGGCCTTTGCGTGGGACACGGGGATGGTTTTATTGCAGAATAGAGTGTTCAAGGGAAGTTTCACTAATGGGAAGACAGACTTCCGCTGATCCCTGGGCCACAGGGGGAGGGGCGTGTGTAAGACAGGGATGAGCCTCAGTAGCTGCCCCTACAGGCACCTGCAGGTGTCTTTCCAGGAGCTGAAGAGAGATTAAATTTCAGGGCTGCGAAATCTGAATTTCACTCTCAAGGCCTGAGCTCCTTTGTAAAGAAATCACCGGTAAACAAAGCATGACAAGCCATTTAGATAAATATTCTAAGATAGGGCTGCTGTGGCGAGGAAAGGGTACCGGTTCCTGTGTGGCGGGGACGGCGGCACAGCCGGTCTGGTAGGAAGACGGAATCTGCTTATCCCTTGAACGCTCTCGGCCTTCTAGGACAGACTAGAGTCTCTGGTTCAGAGAAGAAAACCAATTAAGCTCGAAAATAAGCAAAGAGACTGGCATTTGAAAGCAAAGAACAAAGGGATCTGCTGATCTCAGAGGATCACGGGCAGGTGAATCCATGCAGGGCAGTATTCCTGCCGCAAAGTGGGAGGAAACAAAGAAATAATAAAAGGTGAGTCTCTTTTATAATTACAAAAGGTTAACTAAACGATCTAAGTTCTTATTGAAAGGAATGAGAAGGAGTTAGCTGAGGAAAAGGATATGGAAGAAATGCTTTAAAGTAATAAAAATTATTAGAATGATCAAGTATCTTTCAAGGCTTGACAGATATACCAAGAATGAACAGAAGTGTTAGAAGTTGAATACACTTGGCACCAACTTATATTCTTGAAAACAAAGCTAAGCAACCCCCCCTCAAACTCCTTCCACTTCCTGGCAGTTCCCACATAGGAACTTGGCTTTCCAAAGCACCTCCTCAATGCTCAGTTGAGCTCCTCAGTCTAACAACTTGCCTCCCAGGACTTCTTTTGGGGCACGCTGCAAAATTAGCATCCCAAACCTGGCAAACGTTGAATTTCTGGAAGACTTCCTCTCCCAGAGGCAGGTGGGGGCTGGAGGAGATCCAGTGAGGGGATCCTACTCACCACTGTCTCTCAGGACCTCGATTCTAATCCCTGGTTATCAGTGGGATTAGTGGAGGGGGGGGGGCTAACCACCCCCCCCACACACAATGCCCCCAAAACACAAGCTACAAAACCCAGACTACCCAGGGACACACTGAGCAAACTCTTTCAAAGAACAGCTTCCTTTCATCCCAACTGCCTCTACTCTGACTCTCAGCCTCTGCAGACTAGACTCCGATCTGAAACCTGCTCCAGCTGCTCACTGGGCCCCTCGTCATCAAACCCACCCCAGAGCTCTCTGCATCCTCACCTCTTCCTCACCTTGCACACACCTGTCCTCCTCTGGTTTCCCTCCTGCCTTCCTTGCCATTCCTTGCCAGGTCTCCTCTGCTTGCCTTCTCTTCTCTGTGCTTTCTCTTTCACTACCAAGACTTCTTTAACGTTCTGGATCTTGGCCTCTAAAAATGCTTCACTCTCTCTGGGCCATCTTATCCATCTTTCCACCGTCAATGGCTACCCGCTCCGGGAAGAAGACGCAGGCTCTTCGCTCATGCGAGGTCTTTCAAACACCAGGCTCACACTCCTGATCACCTGTAGGATGCCTCCACCGGAAGGTCCCATAAAGTCTTCAAGACAAGGGAACTAAAAATGGCAGATGGGGATGGGAAAGCAGACCTCTCTCACGCTAGAGCCTTAGCCGTTCTCCCATAGAGTCTCCCTCCTTTGTCACACGATATTAGTACTGCTGACCTTCTGTCTCTCCCAAGAGAGTGAGCCTCAAGGAAGACTGGGAATTAAATGTCATTGGACTCCACCACCGAGCCCAGCAGGGTGCCTAAAAGACACAGTAAGTGTTTGGTCAAAGGAAGAAAGATAAAGCCTCCATGTCTCCTCCCTCATCCCAGCACATGGTGGGAACTCAATAAAAGACAGGGAGGGAAAAGCAACACCGAGACATATAGGAATGAGAAATTAGAACTATAAGCCTACACACCATAGGTATGTTATAAAAACAATGTCTCCCTTTTGGAAGAAATGTCAGGATTTTCCATTATATATCTAGTTGCAAATGTATTCACAAAACAACAGATCTGCACAAGTAGGAGAAATATAACAGGGTAACTAAAATTAATTATTAAAATTCATTTTAATTATTCATTAAAACTCAAATGTTATTAAAACATTACAAATATTACATCTGCATGGTACCTTTCTTAATTACATCAATTGCTGCTTTAAGAAAATTAAAAGATGAGATTTAGGCTGCTGGGATTTGTGCTATGGTATTAGGAAGTCAACTATATACTTAAAAATGTGACTTTTAGCAGAGAAAGTCAATTATCATATGGTTTTACTTACTTGTGAACATAAGGAGTAACATGGAGGACATTAGGAGAGGGAAAGGAAGACTGAATTGGAGTAAATCGGAGGGGGAGATGAACCATGAGAGACTGTGGACTCTGAGAAACCAACTGAGGGTTTTTTGGGGGGAGGTGAATCGGGGGATGGGTTGGCCCAGTGATGGGTATTAAGGAGGGCATGTATTGCATGGAGCACTGGGTGTTATATATAAATAATGAACCTATATATAAACCTATATATATATATATATACATATATATATGAATGAACCTATATATAAACCAATGAACACTACATTAAAAACTTATGATATATTTTATGGTGAATAACATAACATAAATAAAAAAATAAATATGAATGGATTCTAAAAATAAATAAATAATAAATTAAAATACGACTTTTAATCACCGCGTGTTTTTGTTTGTTTCTTTGTTTACTCAACTACATCATGTTTTGAGGACAAAAGTCCTATTCAAAGTATCCTCCCCTCCCCAATCATTGATTTCTCATGTCCAAGGTCTAGATGAAAATCGCGATACTGGTGTATTTCGATCGCTATTTTCATAAAGATATTTGGTTCTAACATGTGGAGAATGAGATCCTAGCTTGAGAGATGACTTGATTTTAAAACTATCCTTAACACTCCACGCTGTTCCGATTTTTGGGAAAGCAAATAAACAAAACGTGTCTGAACACCACCGATAAGCCCAATCCACACTGCCAGCCACTGGCTAACTTATCTGATAAGCCCAGGGCAACCCTGAGGTAACCTGCACACTGTTGTTATTCTGTACTGTATAAATTATTTATTTCCCAGGATATATTCAGAAATTTCCCTCGCTTCTGGCACAGCCTTCCAAAATGCCTCGCTGGTCAAAAACTGCTATCTCTTCATTCACTACTTGCTCCTCACCTAGGTGAGCACAGGTTCCCAGAACCCACAAGTGAGCCCCTCTGCTCTGTGGGATTTCTCACTCTAACACAGGATAATAGAAAACGTGAGCCACATTTTAAAAATTTGCCGTGTTACAGTCTCCCATTAGTGGGATTAGGAATAGCTAGCGATCCAAAAACAAAACAACCCAAACAGCAACAGACCATAAATATTTACACACATATAAATCTCTTGTTGAAGTGCAAGGGACAGAGTTGGGTAAATACCCTCTACCCGGCCAGCATATCTGGTCAGAATGTTCTCATCCCCATCATTTAGTCGATGGAATAATAAAATCTGTGCCTGATTTCTGACTCGCTTCTACGGGGTATGACCAACTCCAGGCATTACGACTCCGACAGAAGGTTCTGCTCTCTGGTCTCTCCTCAAATTTCTCAGCATCAGACCCAATTGGAAAAACAATTAAGTTCTAACCCAATGGTTCACATTTCTGAACTCTTACAAAATCGACAAAACCATCACTGTCTTACAGAAAAAGCAATCAAACGTGCATAATCTGGATTAAAAAGTTCACACGGATAATGTAATCACATTATTTCTATATCTATTTGATTTTAACTGTCCCCAAAACGCATGACCAAAGGCATATCTTTAGTAAGGGGGGAAAAAAAACCAATCACACATGACAGTCTTAATTTGAATATTCTGATAAATGGAAAACAACTCCCTCTTCATGAAGGTATCTAAGCTTTGGATTTCGGTTTGCATTCCATTTGTTACATACAAATCCTGCCAAGTTCTTTCTGACTCAAGAACACTAGATGTAAAGAATACATAGATTGGGAAGGACCACATCTCATGGTCACACCGAAGATAACTTTTTGACAAGGAAATCTCCAGTCCTTTTTAAAACACAACAGTTTCAGTTAAACTCACCTGTTACGTTTAGAAAAAGACTCAAGTTCTGTGAGCTTCTCTGAGCATAGGAGTTGCTGCTAGAGTCAGAGAGTTCTTACCCAAAGAATCTGATGTGAGATGTCACATCTTGGCGGGGGGGGGGGGGGGGGCGGCTCCCGATGTCAGCAGCAGGCTTTGCTCTTGACATCAGAAACAAAGGCGACAAGGAAAGGTTCTACTATCTCGATACTGAGAGCGGCTGACAAAACTCCCGAGGAGAGCTCAAGAACTGGACGCAAGGTCTGAAAGTTCATTCCCATTTCAGATTCCCGTGTATTTGGGAAGGCGCTGCTCACACAAGTAATATTCATGATACCTGCAGGTTTTCCCCAACTAGTTAAAACTCTTTAATGTATTAGAGGACTGAGTCCAAGCACGTAAAATTTCCTGTAAAAACCCAACACCCACCCACCCCCCAAAAAAGGCAAACAAAAACTAGATCAACAACTTAAGCAAAGCCTTAAGCAAAGCCACGAGGTGAGTCAAGCTGATTGTCATTTTGACCTTGCTTTGCTTTAATTCAGGAGCCTATTTAGAAATGTAACAAGCAACCCTCTTCATTCGGCTCAGCTAGCAGAGCTAATAGGCTTCTAATTAATTTCCAGAAGATTGCTGTTATAACTAACAGGTTTTAAACATTTGGTTGATTGGGGAAAATGAATTGAATATAATGTATTTGATTTGGAAAATTAGTTTTCATTCTATGTGCTTACCATAATAGTGTTTATTTTAAGTTTACATGATTCCATTAAGAGTCCCAGAACACCACTGGGTTGTTTTTGGCCTTAACAGTGTCCTATCCAACTTAAAAAAAAAAAAATCAATTTACATTTTGATTTTTGTTGCCCTTTATTTGAGGGCCGGTTAAATTCATTTTTATGGCTTTAATAAAAATCTTTGTTTGCTAATATATAAGAGGACCAAATACGTGAAAATGGTCCCAGTGATACCTCCCCTATCGAAAGCCTCCTCATCGCGTGCAAATCCTCCCGGGAAAGGCTTCTACACACAAAGTAAGACAACCAGTTAGGGCATTGTTTATGAAGCTTCCCTTGATTCCTCCTGACAACCATTTAAAGGACGACTGTTGGGAATGTCTCTCAAAGAATCAACAACAATGGCGGGGATCAGAGCTTTTCTACTCAGCTAATACTATTTTTAAAAGGAGAAAATATTTCTTCCTGAAGGGATTATGAGAAGCCTTATTAAAGACACCTGCAAACAAAACAAGCAACAATAGATCTTTATCATAATTGATAACTGAGTTATCCTTGAGACAAAACTCCTTTCTTGGAGACAGTAACTTCCAGATTTACGTCGGCTATTAGAGTCAAGAAATCAGCTAATTGGGCCTACCGGTGGTAAGCCTCACAAGATTAAGTGAGCAGGTAATAAAAAGGCCCTTGTCTCTCGGTGAAAGAGAAGCACAGAGGGACTAGAATTCTCTCTCCTCAGGCGGCTGAGAACGTTTTATAAGGAACTCAAGTAGCATCTATCCCTGTACCTCCAACCATCATGCAAAAGCAGGTGGGCAGATTCGGCTTGGGAGGGCTGACTATGCGCCGAGCCCACAGTGGGCCAACCGGCTTTGGAAACTCAACCTCTGCCTAACTTGCACTTGCGGTGAAAAAAGAACCTTCCCACAAAGCTTCTCGATGTGGTTAACAATCACTGGGAAAAAGTGACCCTGTTTCAGCAAAGAACTGCTTCTTGGGGATAAATTATATAGCAAAACCCAGCGGGACACGTTTAAAAAATAAGTTTGCAGAAGAGGGACAGAAAATCAGAGATCTTTGCAGTAAGAGTTCTCTGCCTCCGAGTCTCCATCTGGCTGACGCTGGTAATAGTGTGGGCCTTCGCCACGGGCCGTACTGGCTGCAATCAGGTATGGCTGCATTTCTGCATGGCTCACAGACACGCCTGTGGTCATTTCAGGTCTATGAGTGATTTTTATAACATAGCTGATTTTCCAAATTAAGTAATTCTGGTTCCTTTTATAACAGTGGCTCCAGAAAAGTCCCTAAATTTTGACTTGAAGTGCATCTGGGCATTGAACAAAAAGGGGGGTGGGGGGCACGGCCATCAGGATGAAGCCATGACTGCAGACCCCAGTGGCAGCATTTGGACTTCCTGGCTTTACAGTGAGTTCGAGATCACTTAGGAAGAGTGAAACACAAATTCAGGAAGTGTTAGCAACAGCAGCGGTGATCTTCGAATATGTGCAGCTGTTGATAAATGCATGTCATTTAAAAAAAAAGCCCACTTGGAAATGAAGAAGAAAGGCCCCCCAGCCTGCACCACTGACAAGCAGACAGAATAAAGAGCAGGAACATCATCGCACGTGGGCAGCAATACTGAGTGAGCAGATGAGGCATGAGACGACCCAATATCGTTCCTCAGAACCTCAAGTTCACAGACAAATGCTGCGCAGAAGGTATCTGTAGGATTGTTGGGTCACAAACACGCATAAACACACACAGACGCACCCCTTAGGACTTGGAGCGATCGACGTGTGAAAGAAAAGCTGCCCAGAAAAACAAAAAAGACATTTTCTGAGATGGCTTTGATCCTGGACTCCAATTATTGGCTTAAATGTATCTGCACTACTGCTCTTATTATCCTTGCTAACCAAGTATTATTTCCACCTTATTATTACTAATCTTTCCTTTGTCAGTAACCACACCTGGTTTTATCCCCCAAAACGGCACCGTAAATATTTGTCCTTTGTCGTAATACAATGCATAATTTAGTTAATCTGGGCTATCTTTCCGTGAGAGGTGATTGTTTCTATATTATGAAATGTGCTCACGGTAAAGGGAAATTCATGCCAGATACCTGGAAGGCAGATGGAGAACCACTTACCAAGCATGAAGCTGCCTCAAACCGACCTTAACAGACTGTGTAGCCACTCCTACACATGCAGTATTATTCATGTTGACTTGGTCTCCGCATGGGAGCCACACCCTTCTCTTACAAACACGGCCTTTACTAAGACCACATGACATCGTCAGGCTGAGAGGCCCACCCTTGGCCCCCATGGAAATGACTCGAAAGAACAGTGACTGCAGTTTTCTACTCAAGAACTTGGCATCGCGGTGACCTTACCTGGAAGAAATCTAGAAACGTCAGGGGTAGCAAGTCATCCATGTGCCCAACGTCTTTGGAGAAACGATTTAAAATTCTTCCTGCAAGAACAGGATGTGAGAAATTACTCGTGTCCCCAGACAGGCCTTGGGAGAGAAAGAATTCACAAAGAAATCAAAACAGTGTTTTAAATGCATATGCATTTGATCTACTACACATTCATATGAAATAAGCCCATGTCAGTGGTAAAGAGAAAGAAAATGGGATGATACCTAAACAGAAACAAAAATACCACCAAAGGGTGGTGGGCAGGGACTTGAACTTTGGCCCTGATTTTTAATAAAATGGACAGGAGAAAAATCTCCTGGCAGTATCAGGAAGGGCTGCTGGATTTTAGAATGTTCACTCCTTTCATATGGATTCTCTGATGCCCACCTGCCCAGGGGCTGAGCTGGTAAACAAATAGAAAATACATAAATTGATCATAATTGTTATACTAATTTTGCTTTAGTTATCACAATTTTACTAAGCGGTACTTATTAAATAAATGTAATTATAATCTTTTTGTTCCCCACCCCACCCCCAGGATAGTTTACGGAACCTCTCGTTTTGAAAAATTTTGGAATCCTGCCATTCCCGAGTTGTGAGTTTACTACTGGGGTAATAAGTCACTATCTTCTGAGGTACAACCAAGCGTGACAAATGGACTCATTCTTAAATATCCAACACGACCAGATGAATGTAGGCAGGAAAACAAATATTACTTAATGACTAAAGATCATTTTGTGGGGTGCCTGGGTGGTTCAGTCAGTTAAGCATCTGCCTTTGGCCCAGGTCATGATCCTAGGGTCCTGGGATCGAGTCCCGCATCAGGCTCTTGCTCAGCGGTGAGCCTGCTTCGCCACCCCGCCTTGGGCTTGTGAACTCAATCTCTCTCAAATAAATAAAATCTTTTTTTTTTTTTAATGTGTTGTAACGAGCACCAGTTATTATGTAAAACTGATGAATCAGACCTAGACCCCTGATGTAAATAATACATGTTAATTTAAAAAAAAGATATTTCTTATCACTCATGGTATCTCCCTCCTCAGAATCCATGAAAACAGTGTATCCTAAAGGCTTCAGAACCAGAAAGTGAGAACAGACTTGTAATAAATATCTAGTCTTTTAAAAGAATTCACAGAAATTGAAGTTACACACACACACACACACACACACACACACACACAGCTTATTTTGGTACACCCAACTCCTGAGAAATGTTTCTGTCTCGGCCCCTAAACTTTTTTGTGATGGAGGCTTCCGGAAGCCAGCCTGCAGGTGAGATGTGGGGTCCCTACACTTTTCCCAACATCTGTCAGAAGTGACTTCTTCTTGAGGCCCTCCCTACCAAGCCACAAACGGGCCATGACTGGGTCACAACTGGGCCAAAGCCAGAGGCTAGGATGTGAGTTGCTGTATGCACAGGGTTGCCCGGGCAAAAAGCTGGAGTGACTAGAAGCTTCCGTGCTTGGCCAGGCCACAGCGTGAAAAGTCAGACCTCCACATCTCTGACTCAGGTTAGGAGATATAGACTCCAGAACCCGTCTTCTTACAGTGACATTTCTGGCAGGCCAGGTGACAGCTTTTCTGAGCCTCTAATAACACCTCCTTGAGAGGGTGATTCTGAGGATTACCTGGGCTCATGCATGAGAAAGAACCTAGTCACAATGCCAGGCACGTTAACAGGGCTCAAAATGAAACAGCAAGGTGAGATGATTACTGTTAGCCCACAGGACCTACAGCTACTCTCCCGGGAAGGTCCTCTACCAGGGACCGCAGGTCAACCTGGGAAAATGCACATTCAGTAGCTTTATGCTGGAGCTGGAGATTCTGCATTTCTACCAAGCTCCCAGGCAATGCCCACTGCTGCTTCCCAGACCACACTTCCAGGGGCCAAAAGTTAGGTGGTTATTTATTCATTCATGCTTTAGAAACATGAAAATCAGACGGATAACTTCCCACATATTCTTAACAGATTTTGTGGATTACCTGGCTATTTTTGATCTTTCCGAAGTATCAATATCAAAATGAGGGAAAAAATGCATTAAAAACTGTTAAAAGATGAGCACTTGGGTGCCTCAGTCAGTTTAGTGTCTGCCTTCAGCTCAGGTCATGATCCCAGGGTCCTCGGATCAAGTCCCACATCTGGCACCCTGCTCTGCCGGAAGCCTGCTTCTCCCTCTGCCGCTGCCTCTCAGTCTCTCATGAATAAACTCTTTAAAAAATGTTAAAAGACACAGTTTAAACACTTATTATTTCTTCAATGGAAAAACCCAACACAGTCACGATTCAGAACAGTGCACAAGTATAGCTCAGTTTAAATAACACTGAGACCAATATTCAAGTTTTGGAGTTTGTGGGTTGTTTTTTGTTTTTTTTTTTTAAGGTGAAAAGGCAACACAGAGATGAATGATACATGACAACCATCCCTTTCACCTTCCACCAGATGTAGATCCAAGAGACCCATGGTCGGCAAACATAAAATATAAGGAAAACACAAACAACTGAGAAAAACCATCTCCCCACATGGCCAGTACCATAACACTAAGCTGGACGTCAAAGAGGGTCAAAAACCTAAACCCTCCTTCAGCAAGAGGCAGAGTATAGAAAACGTGAGATTAGGAGAGTCAATCAGTTACTTTCTTGCTCCAAGAAACAATTCAAGGGATGAATAGTGTTTGCAGGCTATTTCGCTCTACTGTAGTAAGAGCTGTGATTTCAAGTTCATGGCCTCTTTATAAACTTTTCTCAGAGGTCCCCAGATCAGATCCGGATGGTGAATTCTTTCACACACATGCCACGCCTCTTCATCCAAATGGCATCTGGCCCCCCAGAACATCCCCAGGAATGTAGAGGGAAGGGGGATTCACTGTGAATGGGGGGACCCCAATCCATTTTCAGACTGTTCTGTTAGGCAGGGCTTTCCAACATTAAACCAAATCTTGCCTGCCTAGAACAGGCAACCCTCTGCTTATTTGGCTCTTATAACCACATGGAGTGAATCTGATTTCTCTTGACATGACAGCCCATCAAATGCTTGAAGAAAGTTAATCATATCCTTTCCAGACTGCTCACATGCCATTAGCCCTTGGTGCCTGTTATCCCTCCTAAAGCACAGAATCCCATCTTGGCCACTGCCTCCTGCCCAGACGCAGATGATCGTTCTCAGCGAATGCCTTGTGTCAGGATTAAAATCAACAGCTCAGGCCTTGTTTGATTACCTTGGGGTAGAGTCACAACACCATCTCCCCTCCCCTGCACAGGACAGATAACCAATCATGAGACCAATAAACACAGTCCACTATGGTGGCCGGATCACATTTTAGACTCACATAGAATGAAAACCCACATTGCACGGGTAGATTTCAGAGAACAATCATACAAGCAATATGTATAAACAACTTCAAGAACCCATCCCTTACAACCCAGCAATTCTAGGGATCTATGCATCATAGATCTTCACCATGGGTTATCTGGCCAGTGAGACACAGGAACCCGAACACTTAGTCTGAAACAAAGTCTACAATGTACTGTGTACAAGTTTAATTTTTTTTAATCAATGCTCTTATTCTATAGTAAATGTGTATTACTTTTGTAAGAAAGTAGAGTTGTGGAGGGAGTGGCTCAGAAGGTTAAGCCTCTGATTTTGGCTCAGATTACGATCTCAGGGTACTGGGATCAAGCCCCATGGCCGGCTCCATGCTCTGAAGGTAGTCTGCTTGAGGATTCTCTCCCTCTGCCCCTCCTCCTGCTTGTGTGCGCATTTGTACTCTCTCTCAAATAAATAAAAATCTTAAAAAAAAAAAAAAAGTAAGTAAAGTGGGGAGGGGAATAAGGCTGGGAACAAAGGGGAGGCAGGGAGAGAGATCTCGGAGGGAGTCCACACTACCAGAGAAACAATGAAGGTCCTCCTAACTGTTCTGCCCACAAGACAGGATTCCAGGAAAGAAGTCATCAAACTTCTGGTCAAAATAAAAATTCATAAGCGATCTTATTTTAAGAACGGTTTCTACAATCTGAGCTGGAGTCAATCACCTGCCAGTGGAGTTCTGATGTGTCTCTCATACAGAGGATTCCTCCACTTCCTTATAACCAAACTGTAATGTGAACTTGGAAGTTCCCATGTCTAGTGTGGACCCTATTCTTTTAAAAAAAAAAACAAAACAAAACAAAAAGGGAGGTACATTTACATATCATAAAATACTGAAGTATATTTTTTTAAGGCATATACTTTATATCTTATAATATTCACCCCATTTGGGGCATGAAATTCAATGAATTTAAGGAATGCTACTGAGTGATGGAGCCATCACCAAAAATCAGGGTTAGGACATTTTTGTCCTAATAGTAAGATGCCTCATGCCATTTACGGTGACTTCCTGTTCCTACTCTTAGCCTCAGCCAACTACTAATCTACTTTCTTTCTCTCTAAATTTGCGCTTTTGGGGACAGTTCATTAAAGTGGAATTGTAGGGTACGTGGTCTCTCGTGTCTGAATTCTTTCATTCAGCCCAGCATTTCTGACGTCCAAATATGCTACAGTATATCAGCAATCCCTTCGTGAGGCTAAAAGAGACAGTGCTTAGGACAGCACCCTCTAAGTTGTGAGATGGCACACTCATGGGGGGGGGGGGAGTGTTGTCCATGTTCTTATCAGGGGATTGTACAGCTTTGAAGGAACACGCAAGGTCATGAGGGCTAGTCCTTTCCAAACCTCATCTTCTCAAGAGTCTGTGATTCTGCAGAGGTGCCTTGAGGACAAAGTGGAAGCCATCTTCTCTCAGCACCAGAGGCCGCCTCACCCTTCTCCCCTGAGCTGCCAGCTCCCTCCTCCAGTGCTCTCCCTAAAGAGGCTCCCTCATGTGCCTCTGGACATTCAGACAGTGGTGTCCTTTGAAGAGAGGGTTCTGAAGCTAGTAGAAATGTTCGGACCCCTGTAGATCAAGCTCCTTGTGCTAGAGAGGAGGACCCATGATCAGCTTCGCTCAGGGTGATGCAGTTATATTTCGTAAGGGGCAGATGTTACAGCCCATACATCCTGGCATTCCACATGTCGAAAAAGGAGACATGAGAAAGTCTACTTTTTTCCCCAGCCACTTTCCAATCTTTCTGGGTCCCTTTTTAAACCCTGCTCACTTTCCTTCTAAAGACTTGCTGTTTTCTTATACACACCAAATCCCAGGCACGTGGCGGTCGTACAAAACGTGTGAGGCTCGACACATCTAAACTGAACAGAAGCCTCCGAGGTTGACTCGCAAATGCCCACATCAACTTTTCCAACTTTAATGCCTTAGACCTCTGCCCCAACACCCAGCATGAAAACCTGTAAGTCATCCTGACTGATCTTTACCTTACATAAATTACTAGCGGGACTTCGCCGCTCACTTATGGACATCCCCGACTCTTTATCTGCCAAATCCAACCCACTGGACTTTCAGGAACAGCGGTGAGAAGGGACAGAAAAGAGGTACCAACCTGACCGTCCATCACTCCAGGCGCCATGCTTGCTTTCATGGCGGCCTTCTCGCTCTCCCAATCGCTTGCTGAGGAGGCCCACCATGCTCTCCCATCTGCCCAGACTTCTCAGCCCTGTCTCCTCCATGAGACTCCTCCCGACAAAGGCAGCTCCCGGGCCACTCGACCACCTCCACTTTGATTCGACAGGCCTGGGAGACCCGTGCTGTCCCCTCAGGAACCCGCCACAGGCCTGGCCACAACTAACGGACCAAAGAAGCACAGGGTGGCCAAGCCATTCAGATTTCTGCTCTCAAGAACTACAAGGTCAGAGGGTGGCAGGAAAGTGGAACACACTCCCACCCAAGCCGAGGGAGCCCCATGACAAGAAGCCCAGCTCCAGCTTCTGGAAGGGGGGGCTCTGCTTTGGCCCCATGGGGTGCCCACTTCCCTTCAACCAAAATTTCTGCATCTGAATAACTTGGGTAGGTCCCGTTTTCATCCCAAATGTCCTGACTAAAAGTATTACCACAGATCTAACGGCAGACTCGCTTATTAAAACTAGTCAGGGACATGGTTTTGTCAAGTGAAATGTTCCAACTACTAACTACCCTTGTAGGTAACAAAACTTTCTTGTCATCATCTGGCAGGACCTTTTTCGTGTGAACTACAGATTTGTCTTTTTAAATAAGAGATACAGAGCATAAACACATCTTTTCTTGATAACCTGGAACTAACACTCGGTGCATCGCTGGTATGAGTGTTTCCAAACATGGCGGGGTCCTCTGGGGCCACCTGAGAGGCACTCCTGCACCCCAACGCACTGTGGTTTCCCAATTTTCAGCTGACACGCTGTGCTGCTGTGCAGAGCCCGCCTCTGATCTCCACTTTTACATTTACTGAGGAGGTCCACAGACACCCGGCAGCCAAGCAGGACCTAAAATCACACTTGATGCACTCTCAGCAAAGACATAAGCAATTTTCATGGTCTCAGGCACAGTTTTTCTGACACTTTATTTGATGAGAAACTCTTCCAGCTTGCTTCCAGATTCCCCCTAGAGTCTGGGTGTATTCTCAGAATATCTCATAAATCCATTCAGGGGTTTAACTACTTTTCAAGTACATGAGTCCTACATTCACAACTAGATTGTACAGCCTTTGTAAACCACAGTTCACACACAACCTATATAATGAAATGTCAAGAGCCCGGTGGGTGAGCAAACTGGATTTGCTAATAAAATACCATAAACCCAGTGGCTTTCCAACTTCTTTTCTAGACTCCTACACAAAACCATAAGCAAATCAATAAAATAAATATTAGAAAAAAGCAGCTCTTACTAAGGAGCAATGGTGAGACCTGGAACGCACTCATTGACCTCTTCCTGAATGTCACTCACGGGGTGGAAAGGTTCACTTTGCTCACCAGGATTACACCGACGCTCTAGTCTTCAAGCTGTGAACACACCAGCTAACTCGCCAGGAAGTGAGGGCTGCTGAGTACCCGAGTGGCATTAGATTGGAAATAGCCCAACTCTCGTAAGAACAATGCTTCCCAAATTTTACTCCATGCACAGATCTCCAGCAGCCCCAGTGAAGTCGTGTCTTCTTAGGAGCTCAGGGTGCTGCCTGATATCTTGTTTCTCACAGCTCCAGGGGGATGCCGGTGCTGTGAGTCTGGGGATCCCATTCTGAGTAACAAGGAGGAATCTGGAAAGTATGATCATGTTCCTTCTGTCTCAAGAACCCAGAAGATAACCTTGTCACCTTTACACATGTAATTACTGCCCTTTTAAATTCCCTTCCTTGAGGCATCTGGGTGGCTCCTTCCATTGAGCGGCTGCCTTCTGCTTAGGTCATGATCCCAGGGTCCCTAGGATGGAGCCCTGCATTGGGCTCTCTGCTCAGTGGAGAGCCTGCTTCTCCCTCTCCCTCTGCCTCTCCACCTGCTTGCACTCTCTAATTAATAAATAAAATCTTTAAAATAAATAAATAAATTCCCTTCCTTACTTCCAAGAGCTAAATGTCACTTGTCTTTTTCTATTCGCACCAATTAAATTTTGGTGTAGGCATCATTAGGACAGTGGGGGTCTAGTTTATTCCCTGCTGTTTCCCCAGGGTGTGAACAATGCCTAGCACATCGAAAGTGCTCAAACATATTCTGAATGAATACATAAAACAAGCCTTTCTGCTAAAAGAAACAAATGGTTTGTTTCCCAATTGCAGTCCCTATTTCTGGTGCTTGGTATTTCATAGTTTTATTTGGCAGTGTTTTCCCAATGGGGGAAATTCATGTCGGGACATGAAGCGTCTGCTCTGTCGTACTTGTCACTTTCCTCGTGTTGCTGAACCAATTGGTCTGCGCTCCTTCAAAGGCTGTCTGAAATTTCCACGTGCAGACTGGGAGTTTCAGTACAACGATGCACAGAGGCCGGCGTGAAAACAGGAGGCACTAGAAAGTGAGGAACCCAGTGTCTCAGAGGTGAAAGAGCAGACGGAGCAGGAAAGCAGTCGCTAGTGCTGGCTGGGTGGCCTCAGAGGTGTGTGGAGCAGACTCAGATCCCGTGTAGATGAAGAGTCCAGCAGAAGGGAGCAAGGATGGACAGATGGGAGAGGAAGTGCAAGGCGTAGCTAGTAATGCGACAAGTCACCAGATACTGAGGAAAAGTTCTGGCCCATCTGTGGCCTGGGCTTATAGAACTTCTCTGAAATAAGGAACTCCCCCTGAGAACTCAAAGGTAAAACCACGCAAGAGAAAGCATTTAATTTCAACGGTCACCTTCTGAGGGGGCATCCCTACCCCCACACCGTTTATGTAAGGCACTGAACTTGGTACCCAGGCCTAAGAGGGTGACATTAACCACACCCTGAGGGAGGAAGCCTGCTGTTCCCCACAGACAGCCCCCCGAAGAGCCCTTTCTTCCTTGTCACAACAAATATGGGACCCATGCGCCTATAGTGGCTGGTTTTCTTTTGCCCACCCTGACTACTTGCTTAAATGCCAAGAAAAGTTGAATGGAGGCAGGTACAGGGGGCAGGTCCAAGGCACGACTCCTGCTCACTCCAGTGGCACAGTGGAAAGATTCGGGGAAAGTGACAGCTAGACAGACCTAAGGAGTACAGCCGGTGGTGGCCCAGTGAATCCACTAGGGATCCTGGGGTCTCCTCTAGCAACATGAAAAATTTCCTCGAATCATTGCACTGTGTTGCCAAAGTCCAGCGCTCACTTGCCTTTTCATATAATTAAGACATTAAAAATAGTAATTTCAAAGTTCCTTTATATCACTTGACAGATTGTAGGGGGAGGGGAGTTTCAAAAGGACGTGTGTGCTGTCTAATTAGATATTTCTCATTTCTCTGCCCACTGGGACGACACCAGGTAGACTGTCCCAACACTATGATTTGTAAAACCCCCCGTGTCTTTGAGACCAAGAATGATCTGCTTTCTGTAGACATCTTCAAGTCTTCCTTTCTCCAGGCTAGCACATTCTCTCATTCTCTACTCTCCCACCGGGTAGCCAGTCAGGAAAAGCCCCTTAACCCTTGCCACTTAGATTTAAAACCCAATCGTTTGGCGCCTCTTGTGGCGTTTTCTAATCTAATGTTGGTGGCAGGTTAAGACAGCACACAGAAGGGAATACAGTGTCTACAATGACAAAGAATGCCGCGAACACACAGGTGGCCCGGAGCACGCACTCGGCAGCAGTCAGTGTCACCGGACGATGTGAGTCACACACAAGATTAGGCACGGTTGGCCTGACACATTTTCATGGCAGAGATGTGGCCCAAGAACTTGGAAGGAGGCCACGGAATGGGCTGATGGAGAACGGAGTCTGTCCAGGTAGGAAGAATGACATGTGTGAGGACTAAGAGGTGGGAACATCGAAGGGATGACAAATATTTACCTGGTGGATAGAAAGAGCATGACCTCAGGTGTGCTGAGACAGGAGCGCACTTCGGTGCAGGAGTGGAAAAATCCAGGTGCTGGGGGAACTCCAGGGAAAATACCCTGTGGTCAGAAAGAGGCCCAAGCGCTCTCTTCCCCCACACCTCTGCAAAGCCATTCTCTTATAAGGAGAAGCATGGAGGGCAGCGCTGGGCAGAGTCACGGTACAGGGCCGTCTCCCATAAACCCCCCACCCGCCACCCAGGCTGGCCGAAGCCTGAGGACTGCTACAGAAGATGTCCCAGGACCCATTCTGGTTCAGCCCCTATGCGCACAGGCAAATCCCGCCTCCACCAACTCCCCACTGTGCCTTGAGCTACAGCTCAGAGACGTAGGCAGGAGTTCTTGTGGTTGTTTGGCTCATGGATGCTTGGTTTCCAGAATCCGCCACCGACCACCACCACATGAGCACCAAGTAAGTGCCGAGAACTATTAAGCACGCGGTACACATCATCTCAAAACTCTATGCAAGATAGAGTCTGTATTTTAAAGATGAAGCAGGTGTGGCTCAGAGACAGGAAGAAATTAACTCCAGGAGGCTCAGCTGAAGTAGCCAAGCCAGGACTCATGCCCAATGTGATGGAGAGTCAGAAAGTTCCTTAGCAACAGCTCTACGGCATGGAGCTGCTTCAGCGGACACATCTGAAAGCTCTATTAAATATCTAGTTAAGGATGAATCAATGAAGTTATAGGCAGGGCTGGTATCAACATCTATGGCCAGAAGAGGCGCATTCTCACTGGCTAATGCCTGACCCACGGACACTCAATGCTTTGAATATCACTCCTGATTCAGAGTTCCAGGAATTCTCTTAGCTAACCATAATTAAAGTAAAACATTTAAAATAACTCCACCTTGAAATTAAATTACACAAGTTACTGTAGGCTGAAGGCAGAGACTAATAAGTGGGCAAATCGGCGAGAGAGTGAATGAGAACACAGCTTTAATAAAACGTATGTACCTGACCGGGAAAGTCCACGGGCTTGACCGCAGCTCATCCCAAGCGTTGACCTGTTGCGTGACCAAGGGTCAAGTCCAATCGCGAGACTGCCGAGAAGCACAGCAGGAGACTAACCTTGAAGGTGGCCTCAGGATCGCCCCAGGAAACCATTTTGTTACAGTAGCCAGAAATGCGTTGCCACGGTAAATAAATAAGTAATCATTATTTTACATTTCTTAAGTATTACAAAGAAAAACGCTGGCAAATTAGACCAGGCGAATTCCAGGACCGCAGACCTCACACGTCTATCACACAGGATTACGTGTGGCCTCACGGCCCACATACCGTCAGGCTTGTACAAACCCCTGGACAAGAACACGTAGAAAAAAATCTCTAAGACAGTGGGTCTGAAACATGGTGGGTCTGATGAACACTATGGAGCCTTTCCACCGGAAAATGCCCACACAACAGACTTGCATGTGTTCAGGGGATTCCTAAGGCAGGATCCCCAGTGAATGGCATGGCCATGGAGTGAAGAGGCTCGACTAGCAACCTCCGACTCGAGAACAGGAAACCGCCCATCACTTGACTTCTCTTGCCACAGGAATGCACCACCGTGTCTCAAAGAAGGATCTTTCTTTTGGCAAAATGTCCCCTAATGTCTTCCAAGTCTGTGCGCTCTTTCCTATCTCGGGAGGAACGAGCACTTAAAACGTGGAGCCGTGTGCACCTGGGGGATGTGTTTCCACAGAAGTCGCAAGAACAACTTCTGTTTGTGAAGCCTTCACCTAAGCAAAGAAGTCCGGCTTCCATACCAACAGGCATGAGACCCAGTCACCGAGAAAACCCCGATGGGAAATTACCGCTCGGTGTGCAAAATCAATTCTTATACATAATGCTCAAAAATAGGACAGCAAAACGTCTGGTGTGAGAACGTGACTGAACTTGAAGACAATGGGTCCTCCCACTATCCACCCTATGTAAAGTAACCCAAGGTGTGCTGGAGACAGATCAACCAACACCCAAGTCTCCTCTCCGGCGCATCATTTTAATATCCGGGAACCGCCAACAGATGTTACACAAAACTGGCTGAGCTGTGTTCCAGGTAAATGGACCTTTGTTTTAAAAAGAAAAAAAAAATAAGAAAGCATGAAAGAAAAAGAACACAACTAAAAAGAGGAGGGAAAGAGATGCCTGGGTGGGTCCTTTGGCTAAGTGTCTCAACTCTTGATCTCAGCTCAGGTCTTGGATCTCAGGGTCGTGAGTTCAAGCTCCACATTGAGCCTACCTTAAACAACAACAACAACAAAAACCTCACAAAGGTGGGGGGTGGGACATCATTTTTGACGACTTACCACTTTTTGTAAAAATTCAGATGAAAGTTGGCAGAACTGGAAAGTAGGCTCTAAGTGTTATAAAGCTACTTGTTTGCGGGTTACAAAATGCTACCTCTCGGCCAAGACGCTGCCTTCTTTGTGCATGGAATCACGATCTAGTCAAATACCTCCCACTCCTTTCCAGTTCGGCTTCTGTCCTGTTTATACGTTGGTATAAACCAGCCATCTGGTTTCTAAAACCAATAACCGGTTCCCCCCAGTCCTCGGTTTTCTTGACTTTCTCTTCTTGACTTTCTCGCATTCTAATAACTCTCCTTTGGAAATAGGCAAATAAGTACTGAGATGATTTTCTTTTTAACTGTATTCCATTTATTTATTTTTAAGATTTTATTTATTTATTTGACAGGGAGAGCGAGAGCAAGCACAAGCACGGGGAGCAGCAGGCAGAGGGAGAGGGAGAAGCAGACTCCCTGCTGAGCAGGGAGCCCAATGCGGGGCTCGATCCCAGGACCCTGAGATCTTGACCTGAGCCAAAGGCAGACGCTGAACTGACTCAGCCACCCAGACGCCTCTAGAATTTTTTTTTTAATATCCATCTCTTTGGACTCTCACTACCTGGCTCATTCCCGAAATACAACAGCCTCCCCTCATATCTTGAGGGTCTCACCTCTCAGAACTCTCACACCTGAACAACAGTCACTGTACCCCGTCTCACGCTACTGGCCACTCTCCAAGGACAGAGATGCCCCCAGCAGAACCTGCCGCTGCTGTCTTTTCTCTCCCTCTCCTCTTCACTGTCAGTGCACGCAGCTAGGGGCTTCTCCCCGGGACACCTCGTGTGTGTACACGGGACGCACGGTGCACCTATGAGCTGAGGAAGCCCATACACTTCCTTAACATGTTCAACATAGTCCAATAAATAACTTAAAAAGAATTTTAACATAAAAGAAAAGCTTCACAGACCTACGCTGTAAGTCGGTGCTTCTGAAACACTTTGATACACTAAAGGAAAAATTAAAAACCAGACTCCATTTGGGTTTCTGACACTCAGGGACATCCCACGAGCTCTGAGCACCCCAGAGAACTGCCCATCAGCAGTAAGGTGCGTGAAGGACGGTGCTGACTTCCTTAGCACCCCGTGTGTTGTTACATCAAATAACTTAATCAGAACACAAACTGTTCTTAGATTTCTGCAGAGTAATTAAATAACAATTCAATGCCAATTAATCACAGTCAAATAAGAGTCTTCCAGAGAAGAACTCTACACACACTGGAGGCTATTTAATGGTCAAATACTTGGCAGGATCCTAGTTAAACAATGATTCATTAAATCCCCTCTGCCACACAATGGCCCAGCTGAACCAGAAGTGAAAGCATCGAAACTCTTTTGTTCACCCATAAAAAGACATCAACCCTCGGTGCGTGATATTTCTTCCTCCCCCTCTTAGCAGACTGCTCCTGTGTGATTCAGACAGGGCTCAGTGACTCCCAGGCACGTGGGCAGGGGAACCCTTGATTCCCAGCACAGCAGCTAGGCCTTCCTTTCTTCCCCAAGTGAAAAAGGAGACCGGGGACCACACCTACAGAAAGCGTTTATTCGCTCCCAGCAGGGAAAAGAACAGCAGGCTCAGGACCTACCTTCCAGCCCCGAGGAAAGGCAAGTCGGGGCCATGCGGCCAGCCAGTGGGCAGATGGCTGTCCACTGGAAAAAAAACTTGATCCGTGCAATTTGTCTGGCCAGCAAAAACCCATTCAACATTTTTGGTTTCCTGCACCACCTCCCTTATCAACTGGGCTCCTTTAAATTAAACATCCCTTTATAACACAACTGCCCATGAAAATCCAGAGGACCCTGTTAAGTGTGGCTGATAATTCCCAAAGACTTTTCATCACATTTCTCAGAGGGACTCTATTACCTTCTAGCAAGTTCATTTCTTCCTAAGGAGACTATCAAGGAAAACGACATCACTCTGGATGCTGCTTTTTGCCGACACTAGCATTATACACGCGCCCATAGTTTCCCTAATGCTGCTATTTTTAAATGCATGATTTCTGCCCTTCACTGTTGATTCAGATTTGAATTAGAGATCACCAAGTTCGCTGAAAATGGGCTTTATGGGGGTTATACTGCGGATACTGTTGACGATTCTATTCACCTCTTCAGAAAGAAGTTTCCTAGTCTGGCTTTGTTAAATGCTGGGTCATCACTACTTTTACCAGGCATCTAAAATAAAAAAGATCTAAGAAATAAAATCAATTGCATTTCTCTTTAAGAACAAAATATGTACTACCTATAATATTTTTTAAAGTCATGTTTCAGGCAAAACAAAATTTTTTGAAGGGGATATAGATCACCTCTCCCCTTCCCCCCCCTCATTGGGATCTATTATCATGAATCAAAGCTAAATATACATGACACAGTTTTCACAAAAAAAAGTCAAAAAACTTCATGGAAAACTTATGAGCATCCTAAACTTCAACTTTGCTCATAAATTGGGCAATGGGAAACAAAGATCCACTTTGACAGGATCTTGTTGGATGTAAAATACCAAATTCATATGCAGACTATCACAGTGAATGTAGGATACACTGCATATGGCTTCGATAAATGTATTTACTATAAATCAGAATATGCAGTCTTAACACAGTGGTGAAAAAAGTAAAGCACTAAAAACCTGACTTTAATTATGAACATTAGACCTACTTTTGTGATCCTTCAGACACAAAACCCAGCATTTGATTTACGCCGCCTTGATACGGGGCACAACGATAACAGCATTCCGTGTGTCTATTCCTCAGCTCAGCTGTGACACAGAACGATTTCGAGATGGGGGGAAAGTCACACTGCGTCTGTCCATAAACATACCATAGCAAAACAAATTTTCCTGCAAATATAAGCAGTTTTACAGTCTATCAAAGTGGTGCCAAAAAGTGGATTTATTCCCATTAAGTGCTGACGGGAATGAAACATTTCAGCAGTAAATAAAGTACGTCGTAACCCCATCGTCGAATCAATGAAGTCATTAAAAATAGACTGCACTCTTCAAGGAAATGGTGAGTTTGGGGGGAGGGGGGAATCCTTGGTGGCGACAGAGGATGTCTCTCCAACACAGCTGACAGTCACTGATCTGGACCCTCTCGCCTCCTGTGTGCCCACAAAGAAATGTCTATGAGTTCCTTATCTTTCTTCCTGTGTATTTAGGCATGTGAACTGCCACATGGCCCTTCCAGCTTTCCCACAGGCATCCCATAAATACAAATAAGAAAACACACCCTGGTTTTTTCTTCTTCTTCTCCTAGGCCCCAAATTGACAGAATATTATCACTTTTGTAGACGCCTGCAAATTGGCACAGTCGCGTGGGGCAGAAATGTGCTGAGATTATAATATACATTTATCTAAACTGCCAGCATGTAACAAAATTCAGGTAGGGGGCTTGCCACCTAAATTAATTTACTACTTGAAAAAGACTTCTTATGCCAAGTCTGTCAAAAGGAAAACAGGAAAGGAGTTAAGAAACTGTAAATAAATCTAAACACGATTTGCGTTTGATCTAATTTTCAAGTGTAGGATTAAAAAGGAGGAAGCATGCCAAGAAAAGACGACAGGAGGAGACTAGCAACAAAGCACCCTGCACTCAAGAGCCCGGAAGCCACACCAGGGACCCTCAGGAGCATGCCACCCCACTGTTCCAGGAAGCCCGGCACCTGCCGCCACCAAAGACTGGCACCCAAAGCCACGTCCTGTGATTCAGCCAAGAAGATAAAGGGTGTGACCCCCTCACATTCACTGGGGCGGCTACTAGTCGCAACACAAAACAGAAGAGAGAAAACAAGAGGTGTTGGCGAGAACATGGAGAAATCAGATCCCTGGTGTGCTGCTAGTGGGAACAGAAAATGATGGATATACGTATATACGTGCAAAAGGATTGAAGGCAGGGTCTTAAAGAGATATTCATCCACTCGCGTTCATGGCAGCCTTATTCACAACCACCAGAAGATGGAAGCACCCCCAAGCAGTCATCGATGGATGAATAAAGACCACGCATGTGCGAGCACACACACACAGAGGAATATGATTCCGGAGCGCTTGGGTGGTTCAGTCCATTAAACACCTGCCTTCAGCTCAGGTCATGATCCTGGGATCTTGGGACCGAGCCCCGGTGTCAGGCTCTGCACTCTCCTTCTGCCACTCCCTCTGCTCGTGCTCTCTCTCAAATAAAAGGATGGGAAGAAAAAAAGAAGAAAAGGAATATTATTCAGCCTCAAGAAAGGAAATCCTGACCAGTGCTACAACCCAGATGGATCTTGAGGATATTCTGCTCAGCGAAATCAGCCAGTCACGACAGGAGGTATACCGCGTGACTCCACTTATCTGAGGTTCCTAGAATAATCCCATGAAGAGACAGCAGAATGGGGTGAGGACGGGGGGTCCTGCTGAATGGGGGACAGAGTTGCCTTTGGGGAAGATGAGAACGTTCTGGAGCCAGCTGGTGGCAATGGGTGTACAGCAACGTGAATGTGCTTAATGGCACAGACTGTACAATTAAAAATGGTCAAATATATGTGTATTTTATAATTTCCTAAAATTGGGAAAAAATAGGAAGGATTCAAACTTTATAGCTATCCTTCTCTCAGAATCCATCCTGTGTGTCGGAGTCGTCTGCTCCTGGTGACCTTATTAGAACGATGAGGCACACACACGGCACACATGGGACCCAGCGTGCCAGATGCGGCTGCCTGGGACAGCAGCCACCTCTGTCGAGAGCCTGCGGATGTAAAGGAGAGACAGGTACACTCGTGGGGACCAGGAGGCTCCTCGTCCCCCCTGGACCCCAACACAGGAGCACTTGCTCTCCTGGAGGAGGAGAAGAGCAGAGCGCAGGTGAAGAACACGGGGTAGAAGTGAGCAAGGGACGAGGCTGCCCGCTGGTGGCAGACAGAGGTGCCTACTGGTCACACACGCCACCCGCCCACCACACGCTGAAGGAAAGGAGAACGCGGGGAATGTGTTAACATTTTAGTCCGCAAAGCATGCCTTGACCTTTAGAAAAGGTTGTAGCAATTTACCTTTCTCAAAAGATATTTTACACAATCAATATTCTGGAAGCCCCTGTCTTGTCCACTCCCCCACCCCTTGAAAAAACTTTTCACGTTAAGATGCAAAAAAAAAATCAAGTATCAGTGGAATTCAGCCCCGCTGGATGACAAGGCTAAATTAACAAGCAGCTTGCATTCAAATCCTGCCATTCTCTACATTTCCAGCCAAGGGCAGCCCCTCTCAGCCCTACCGGGACTTAGGCTGGTCGGCAACACCCAAAGGCATAACTAAGAGCCTCTGAGAAATGCTAATGGCCCTTGCCTTTTGTGAGTTTATAGCCTCAGGAACAGGAAGCTAAGGGGAAACACCAAAATAAAATAAAGATGAATCTAAAAGATGACAGGGAAATCTGTATATTCTCTTCACTTCCAGGGCACATGTCTCTTGCAATGAAAAGCAAAGATGAACATACTGCAGGGTCAAGCCAGGAGGAGGCGGGCTATTCTTGCCTTTATAGAAGGAAAATGCCACTGAGTTTTCTAGAAAAAAGTACCTCTGAACACATATTGAGGGAAATGTGATCATAGGATGATCATACTGAGATCACTGAGAATCATATAAATGACAGAAAAGAGCCTTGAAGCTGAGCGGGCAGGAAGAGAGGAAAGGACCCTCCAAGCAAACAGAGAGCTAGAGAGGGAAGGAGGCAGCACCAAATGGGAAACGGAATGCTGGCCAGGCAAGGATTACTCCCAAGATCCGTGGGGCTGTGCTTTCAGAATATATGTAATCGGTCTCGTGATGTCTAAACTGTAGGAGAGGGTGGGGTACAGGACCTAAATGACCAGCCTCAGATACAGACTCCTGCCCCCAGTGGTTCACTTCCTGGAAGACATCGGTTTTAATGTGTATTCTTAAAAAGCAGTAAGTTAAAGTAATTGGCTAATTTATTTTCTATCCCAATAAGAAAATTCGCCAAATATGTTCTCCCTTAGGCAGCAACTGTTTGAAAAGCTCTGAATAAGCCTTAGTGCAAGTTAACTAGAGATCAGCTCTAGGAACTCCCGAGTCATTCACATCCTCCTTCCCACCCGGCATCCACGGCCGACACCAGGGAGATGCTGAATGTTACACCATTTTAAAAAGTTTCTATGTTGCTCGTATGATCCTAAGTAACAGGGAACAATAACGTCAGAATCAAAAAGAGTTAAGTGGTGAGCACAAAAATTCTAATTTCACAAATCCAACCAAGTTCTTTTTTACCCTGAAACCGACATTTTTGGCATCATATAAAATCCCAGTAACAGCCTGTGATCCTCACATAGAAAATCAATATGTTACTGGCATTTTTAAACACCAATGTTTAGAGAGAGAAAATATTTTGACGCTTATACTCATTTTGGTTTTCATTTATTAGGCCTAACGGCTATCCATACCTGTCACGTGTGATGGCAGAGAGGAGGAGGGTAAACAGCAGCCTGAAGCCCCTACTTACCCCACAGATATAAAAGACAAAAACTATATTTATTTTTTTTAAAGATTTATTTTAGAGAGAGAGGGCAAGCACATGCAGTGAGGAGGGTCAGAGGAGAGGAAGGGAGAATCTCAAGCAGACTCCACAATGAACACGGAGCTCACCACAGGGCTTGATCTCATGACACTGGGATCGTGACCTGAGCCAAAATTAAGACTGGAGGCTTAACCAACTGCACCACCCAGGCGCCCTGATAAAAACTACATTTAAAAAAATACCCCATTAGGTTTTAGAATTGAGAGACTTTTGAACATTAGGTCATGAAAGTAGCTTTTATTTTTAGTTAAATAACTAGTCTATGTTTTAAACTACATTTTGCAAAAATCAAAATGATGGATTTTTAGATGTTGTTTTATGATGGGGCGCCCAGCTGGCTCAGTTGGTAGAGCAAGTGACTCTTGATCTTGGGGTTGTGAGTACGAGACCCTCGTTGGGTATAGAGGTTACTTCAGAACAAAATCTTTAAATATATATAAAGAAATAAGTGTCAGTATATCATGATTTTTCAGATGCAATTTAATGAAATATTCATTAAGTGGAAAAACGATTCTCTGATTTTATAATCAGCCTTTTATTATTGAGAAAGGAGATCTCAAATTAAGAAACAAAAATGGCTGGGTAACTCTGGTTTGGGCAGATAGTAGCATTTCCAAGGGCATTCCCAGCACGAATTGGCAGCACCAGGAGTCTAAGCCAAGTTCTATTATTAAAGTCATTGTTTATAAGGCGGGATTCCTCAGAGGAGAGAGCCAGCCTCCAACTGAAGGCAAAAGGTTCCTCTCCAAATACGCTAACTTGGAGAAGACAAAGAATTCTGTAGGCCTTTGAGCTAACTTCACCTACCCTGAATGAAAGTCCTTCCGACTCTCAAACCTCAGGGTGGTCGAAAGGCCAGGGAGAAAAGGAAGAGTGGAAAATCACACACCTGGAGATGTAATGAGTCACGGGGAGTGCCCGAAAACACCTCATCAGGTCAGTACCTCTCGAGGACAGAGCTGTGTGCTACTGCTGCAGAAAGGGCTCCTAAGGTCGATGGAAAGCACCACATACTTCTGGAAAGACGAAACCTAGAGTTGGGCCAGGGGTGAGGGATAGGAGGGGTCGGGGTTAGGCTTTGCACGGTTGGCTCTGCAGCGAACACCACACGCATCACTCAGCATGGGCAGGAAGATAGGCAGGACTTTCTTTCCCAAGCTGGCCCTTCCCTTCACATACCCACCTACCCCAACCTCCCTGACTCCAGCCAGAGGAGAAGCAAGGAACCAGCTTGCTGGTTCACCAGTGATTCGATAAACCATGATCCTTAAAACCTTCAGGTAAGAACCTCATCAAAGAAGGCCAATGGAGTTTGAGACTCTCCTGCTCAGAACCCAAGAATGCCGCCGCATGGTCCCACCTCCGGCTGAGTCTCCATCGGGCCTCAACTGCCCAAGGCACTTCCTCCTTCAGAGATATTAGTCACAGCAGAGCTAATGTGTCACTACAAAAAATCTTGCTGTTTTCCATTTAGATGGCAGATAGTACGGACTTTTAAAATCTAGAAAATGAGACCCATACTTTTAATGGTAGTCTTTAAAAATCCTATGTAGTAAAATCAATAACATTCAAGGAAAAAGGAGAGCAGGAATTTATTCCCATGTTTGAAAGGAATAACAGAGACATCAACAATAAGAGGGGGGGATACAAGAGCCCAGAGGCACCCCGGTGAGCGGACTGGAACCCCGGGGCTGGAGGAGGGCAGCAGACAAGCATCCCACGCTCAGCAGAGGACAGAGGAAGCACCCCCAATTTGGACGGGTTCTTCATCAGGTTCTTCGGTCCCCATCTGAAACTTCCTTCCGAACATGATATGGCTGGTAACAGCTCTGACTCAGTTCTTTTAATATAAATCATTCTAGGGACTAGCCCAAAGTGCTCTGAAGAGTTCATAAGACACAGGTCTTTGATCTTTGTGGCTTTGCCATGTATGTTTTCAAAATTTCTGGAATGCACCCAGGGAGGCAAACTGCTTGACAGAAAACACTATAAATATCCAAATAAATAACTACATACAAACATCTGGAACCCTGATTAAGTACTATAGTTTTCTTTTTTTTTTTTTCAGGGAAGGGCTGGGGGGGCAACCACACAGAATGGCATTTTTATCTTTATGGAAAAATGTCCTATTCTTTCCTTGTGATAAACCCCTTCTGACACGAAGAAAATGTGTGGAAAGCCACAGTCTGTAAGTCCAAAAGGAAAATGGGGCTGCTGGTGTCCCAGAGTTGCCTCCCCACAAGGATGCAACATAAATGCCATTTTAGGACCAAAACGTTGCTGCAACTCACTTTTTAAATAACCCGTGGCCGATGCGTATCTGTGATGTGGGAGTCATTATTTCTATGACAAAAATAAAGCCAGGCAACAGGTTAACCTGTTCTAGAGTAAACTCGGCATGCCCCAGGACCGATCCTCAGTCATCATGCAAGAATTTCCTGCTCAAAGGTACAGCAGAAAAAGTTAGTTTCGTCTCTTTATGAGGCACGATGAACAGTAATTAACGGTGAGAAGACACATTATACTCAACACAATCAAATTAAAACCCAAGACATCAAAGTGGCCACAAATCCCATGGTTAAAGTGTGAACTAGGACTCAGATAGTAACAAAAATGGCGGCATATTAAAATACCTTCAAAGTTAGAAGAAAAATCCTGGGAGTATCCTGTCTTAGGCCATCATGAGGTCCCCTGATGAGACAGAGCTTTGGGAAGCACAGAAAAGCATGTGAGCAGGCATCTGACCTAAGAGAGACACGGCCAACAGCTCTAGAGAGGGGTTTAAGAACACACCACATGGGCTGCACGATTCCACGCCGGCCTGGGGCTGCAGGGCCCCACGATCATGTCTGTCCACACTCATTGCTCACTGGCCCGGTGGGCCCGGTGTCACACCCAGTCCCTCGAGTTCCTACTTCTGGATAACTCCCAACTCATTCTCTAGTGGGTTTTTCTAGAGACACCACACCACTGGCCCATCCTCAAACCTACTCAGGCCTCCTTGGACACCTGTGTGGTTCCCTGGGCCCCCTCCGCCAGGGTGCTGACCACAGCCATGCTAACACAGTGGCTAAGGGGGTGTCTAGCAGAAGACACACAGGTTTTGGGGACACTGTGCTCAACTCATGATGAAGGGCTCAGGAAGTGTTTCTCCACAGAGTAAGTGTGTGTGTTCAGAAAGCCGCCTCTTCAGGATTTGCTCTGTTGGGAAACAAGAGGCCAGCATTACAAAAACGGAAGTCAAGGCCGAGGCAGGCAGGACCAACTGCCCAGAGGAACGATGAAGGGGGTCACCAGAGGCCAGGTTTCCGTAAGAGGTGGGGATGGGGGGACTAACCACTGGTCAAATTCAAAACAAGAAGGACGGTTCACGCTTATTCCCGTGGCAGCTGCAACCCAGAGATTTGGTCCCAACACAAAAATGCCAGGGCGCCCTGTGTGGGGGGCGGCCAGGAACCCTTCCAGCTCCCGGAGCCCCCCCACCGCGCCCGATGAGCAGTGAGCTCCCCGAAACAGTGCGCATGTTCAGAGAGCACTAGTGTGCCGCCCCCTGAAGGCAGGCGCGATCTTGAGAAACGGTCTTTACTCAAGAGACGTAAAGAAGAATTCCAAATCCCTTCTCTGCAGCTTCCAGATATTGAACCAGCCACTGTCCCCCGGAACTGCATTTCCGGCCCTCGCTTTATACCCGTACAACTCCCCAACTGGATAGCTGCTCAAGGGGAAAAGATTTCGGCGCCAAGTAGCTGAGAGGTTATTCACATCGATACCAACCCACGCTTCCCCGATTGTCATGGCGCCCCTTTGGCAAGAGGCCAGCAGCAAGCCAGAAAGAAAACTCTTTATGGACTCCAGGCTGACCTCGGGGTCTTGAGCGCTCATTCAGATCTGTTCTGTGACCCAGCACCGGAATGGGACTCTCAACCATCCCCCCACCCCACTTCTGGCTCCACTCAAAAGGCCCCACTTCCTCAGCCCTGCCTCAGATTCTCCTTCCCAAGTGTCTCCTTTGTAGGACACTGACGGCTAGAACTCTTACCCACGGTCACCAGATCAGCACAGTCTCACCAGCCCACCCAATGGATACGCCCACTCCTTTCCACACTTCCCCAACCGCAGGGAGGGACCAGCTCAGTTCTCCAGGCTCTCTTGGAGGACAGGGCAATCCATGAATCTTCCACAGCCTCTCAGCAAGAGGTAACACAGACTGTCCTAATGGTCAGCTATAGATTGCCCACGGAATTTGCCAGGTATATAAAACCTGATAGGGAATTAAAAAGTCTCTCCTGCACAGGTAAGCAAAATAAACAGCAAACCATCTCAGTACTCCAGGCTACCAAAGGCTGCACACAACAAGGCGTTGACCCAGAAGAACCAATAGGCATTTCTCTTGTGGACATTTTAAAAAGATGCACACCGGGGCTCCTGGGTGGCTCAGTTGGTTAAGCGACTATCTTCGGCTCAGGTCATGATCCCAGAGACCCGGGATTGAGTCCCACATCGGGCTTCCTGCTCAGCGGGAGGCCTGCTTCTCCCTCTCTCACTCCCCCTGCTTGTGTTCCCACTCTTGCTGTGTTTCTGTCAAATAAATAAATGAAATCTTAAAAAAAAAAAAAAAAGATGCACACCGAATAATGCACTTTCGCATATTCTTTAAACATCCGAGAACTAAGGAGAGAGTAGGGATTTCTATGTAAGGGGGGAAAGGCTGGAAGAGGGTTTGAAATCTCCTCGAAGAAACTCATTTAACTTTAAAGAAAAAAAATCAGAAATTCTCAGGATCTGGTGTCTGTCCATTGTTCCTGGTAAAACCCAAGTGACACATTTGCAAAATATTCTTGGCCCGACATTTATGGATTTCCGTGGTTAATTTCTGCATACCACTTCTTCCCCCCTTTTCCCTCCAAACATATCTGCCCACCATTCCCATCACTCTCAAGGTATGTGTGCTATTGTAACCTACAAGAACAAATATTCATCTCCTAAGAGCTCTACTGCACAAGTTTTTCATGCATATTAGGGGAAAATCAGGCTTCTGCAGGACATCAAAGTCCTTTCAGACCATGACCTTAACCGTATTCCTTACTGGCATTCAAAACTTGCTTGCATTAAAGAACACCTGTATAGGCTTGTAATGAAGCAGAACTCACTGCAGGATCCCAACCTCTCCGACAGCCACCGACTCCACAGGCTGCAGACAAAAATTCATGTTGCTCATTGCTGAAATATTTCCTTCTAGCTGAATAGACCCACCAGTCACAAATCTGAAATTGCTAATATTTTCATCAGAAAAGAGGAAGAGGGCTTTAATTCACCAAGACGCTACAACATGGAGGCAGCAGGCGGCTCAAGGCTGAACGGGGCGAGCTATCAAATGCATGAGATATCACTGAAACGCGAATGGAGGACAGAGCCCAATAGAGCGATTTTTTTTCCCCAGGTCAAAACACAGTATTCCTTACCCTGCGACTTTCTAGGTCAGTTCGCTTTTCACCTACGTCTCACTTCGCCTTTCCAGCATTTTGTCTGGATACATACTTTATCAGTCAGTCGCTTCTGCCTGGCATGTGTCCTCAACCTCTACCACAAAAACCAAAAGGTTCAAAAGTCGAAGAATGCAAAACTCCTCAGAAGTGCAATATGAAGAGAGAACATAGAACATACCACGAATATAAAGTTTCGTATTACCATCTCTCCTGACAAAAGTGCATATTTATACAGGGTGCTCATGGGGGGAGGAGGGGAGTCTAATGACATTTTTGACAACTAAACCTTAATATGTTTGAGCAAGTATTTGAAAAGAACCTTACAGGCGAGGGCAGGAGTAAAGGGACCACAACATTGTGTTACTTAAACCCAACCAAAGTGAAGCGGGTCCAATCACCCCAGGGGGCCAGCCATGCCCACAACAACAAAAAGCAGGTTTTACTCAAGAAATTCATTCATTTCCGACTTCTTAAAAAGACTATCAAAACATAAAGGACACTGGAAACAGGTTCTTCCAAGAGCAGAGGAAAAAGTGATGCATACACCATACACCCAAGTTGACAACAACAAAAATCCAGAAGATGGATAAAATTAGGATTTGATCCTGTCCTTCACACTATTTGTGATAAAGCGAATGAGCACAAAAAACTACCTCACTATAAAATACTGAACTTGTAATGTAGAAATATTTCCTACACACTATTTCCCTGCAAATTTCCAAATACTATTTAACTTCTGTGCAGCACAACTAAGAAAGCCAAACTCTATGTTACTGCAGAAGAATTAAGACAGAGGCAGTAAGACACGATGGAAGAATTTTTTTTGTCTTTCCCATTACCATAATTTGTGAATGGAGGAGCGTAAGTATCTAAAAAGTGAACTGCATACCAAAGCCTGAATGAATCAATAAAATGTATTTGTAAGTAGGATCGATTGGGATTGATACATCTCAGGCTCTAGGCTATTGTTGACTTAAGTTCTAAGCCCTTGACAAGTGTGGTACTGAACCACAGACCTTAGCAGGACGATTTATCTGAAAATGTCCAACAGGAGAATTTACGCACTCTTCTATTACATCCCACATTCCCACATTTCTTTATATCTGTAGGACAGCTGGATGGGATTCCTACAAGATCGAAGACATTTTGCTATGGTTCTCCATATAGGAAACTTCCCAGAACTCCACTCTAACCACTCCAACAACCAAGACATCCAACCATATTATTCTCCCACTCAAAGTTGAGATGAGCCCTACTGAACACTGAACTCCTTTTCCAACATAGCCTATGTAAAGGTTGTTTGGTCTTCATGAAATGATTGCACATATTTTGGGACGGTTAGCAGTACTTCTAATATGATAGGACTTAAGAACTACTACTCTGTCTCTCTGAGTCCTTTTTAAGTTATTAAAAAAAGCTCCTCCAAGTGCTACATTGTTTTCAGTCCCACTAAGGACCCAAATGGCAAAGAAAGGCCTACTATAATCCCATGATCCCAAGTTGTGTCTTATAAAAGCAAATCCTATAAATGTCGGAGCTAACATTTTCCTAATATATGATCAGCTCTAGAATCATAAAAACTTAAAAGTTATGACAGAAAGGAAGCAGACTGTTCTAGAGATAGCTGCACTTCCATTTCATTACAGCCTTATTCACAACAATGTAAACAGCCTAAGTGTCCCTCGATGGATGAATGTATGACAATGTCACACACACACACACACACACAGGGATACTAAGCAGCCCACTACTACTACTCAGAAATAAAAGGAAATACTGCATTTGCAACAACATATGTGGACCTTGAGGACATCCTGCTGAGTGAGATAAGCCAGACAGAGAATGACAAATTAATGTAAGACATCTCTTAGATATGGAATCTAAAAACACGGAACTCATAAAAGCAGTGAGTAAATGGGAGGTGGGAGGGAGGAGGAGAGAGGGGAGAGGGGCATGATCTAAGGGCACATACTCGCCAGTCTTAGAGACCTAATACATGGTACAGTGATGTACAGACAACAAAATGGGATTCTAAACAGTAAACCTGCTAAGGGACTAGGCCTTAATTGTTCCTGACACAAGAATAAGCACATGACAAAATAAAGGGGTTAGCTGACACCACAACAGCAATCACACCACAGTAAAACTCTATCGACTCAATACGCTACATGCCTTAAGCTTAGGCAGCACTGTACCCCAAATAGGTCTCAAAAAAAATCACATAAAGTCATGACAAGGCAGTAGGGAGGGCCTCTAAAATGTTGGGCCATGAGAAGGGGTTAGAGTGATCATCTGGTTTTCAGAAACAGTAACTTTCCAAACATCCACCCACCACCCCATCTTGGGACTAATTCACTTTCAAATGTTAAATCCCCCTGAAAAATGGAAAAAAGCAAGAAAGAGCATATAAAAGCTGAATCAACAGAATGGTAAAGAGCACAAATTTTGAAGTAAGTCTTACTCTCATATTTGTAACTCAAATTAGAATTTATATATCAAGACACACATCCCTATTGCAAATACAATTGCATACACCTCCTACCACATGTATTATGAGATGGATTGTCCGGGTCATGCAAATCTTCTGAAATCTTAAAAAAATATTTCTGATCACTTTGATGCCCACATCTATTTCACAGGAACTGATACGCAAGACAATTTCACTGTGACCTGGAGAGCTACCATTATTGTGTAAAATACTATAATGCATAGGGAACGGATGACGTGGCTTCAGAAAATGTCCACAGAGAATTCAGAATACAGTCTCTGGTTCCCTTATGCAAAATTCCCAGCACACTGGCGTATGGAGATGGTTAATAAATATTTACTTAGAATCTGTATGCTGATTATAATCTGTGGGCTGATTAATGATTTGCAGCATCTGGTGCTTAATTTTCAATTACAGGCATCGTAACTCTACGGTTCCCACATAATAACCAATGAGGACAATAACAACAGGAGGGGACAAGGAGGGGAGGATGAGCACCCGTCTGCTACGTACAAGCTCTAGAGGCTGAAGAGAGTGCAGACTTCTCGTTGCCTTGTTGCTTCTGAAGATGAAATGACACAATGGAAGGGACAGGATTTTGAGAAGCTGCAACTGTCAAATAAATTTACGATGTTGCTATAAAATGCCAAGACACAGGGAAGTATTCCAAACGAAGCCTACTTGGGGCTGATCCTCAATCTGATAAGCCACGGAGTTATAACCGCCAACACACGACACCTCTTCCACAGAAGACGACGGCCCTTGAAACATTGGAGGGTGCGTGGAAAGGAGAGTCATAAAAACCCTCTGAGTCTTGACAACCCATCTGTGGTTTTCCATTTTATCACACTGTTTCTCAGTGACTTCTGTGGGACCACAGAACCATTGAATTTCGGAGCCGAGGGCCCTCTCAGACATTATGAGGCTGAATAAAGATGAAGACCCAGGACTAGTTAGGTGCTCGCTGCCCAGCTAACGGAGCTACCTGCAGACAGGGTTCAACCAGTTAACGGCTCTATCTTCACTTGGGTCCCTCCACCCAAAACTACGTATTTCTTCATATACCTCACTGCTATTATAGCCAGCCAGTAAATTATGGCATTTAAATTGTCAGTTTATTAATGTTAATTGGACAGTGTCTATAGAAGAGCTATTTTGGTTCTGTGGGTTTATTATTCCTTTAACTGCTTTAAAAATATAATCTACATTTCATAAGAACTAATCCGGAATCTCATTTTCTTCCCCAGCTGCTTTAACCATATTTTGTGCAAGAAGAAGTTTTGAAGTATCAGAATGTTCATCTGATAGAAATGCGAAGGATTGCCCGGAATTAACTGGAGTGAACAAACCACAAAATGTCTCTAAAAACATCCCATGAATAAAATTTGAAGGCTTGACAATCTGAAACTGCCTTAGGTCAACTTTAACTTTCACTTGTGAAATTTGTCATTTTTCATGCTTTTTGAAAAAGGTGAATACATAGAAGTTCTACATTTTGACCAGTTATAGCATTTTTAAAAATAATAAGTTCCTGCTATTCCCAAGAAGTCTACCCACTTCCCTGGAAAGAGTCCAATGTTCCATTTAAATAGAACTTATTTTGTAAATTTCAAACTGTCTTTTCTTAATTATACAATAGACTTCTGTAATAAACTTCAGCCATATCATTTTTAAACAAAAAGTAAACCAGATGTTTGGTACTTACATGCAAAATTGAGCTCTCATTGTGAAACCAAATTAAATTAAAGTGAACTCTGGAATGAAACTAAGCCCCCAGTGAAAAACAACAAACACAAAACCAAAAAAAAAAAAAAAAAAAAAAAAACCCAACCATGTTGTGTTGTTGGTCACTTACCTATTTTCCCTTGCATCTGGCAAAACACACCCATTCCCCATCCCACTGTTTTATCAAAATTAGCATATGCATTTGGATTTTGTTTAAAAAAAAAAAAGGCAAAAAAAATCCCATCTCTAAGATGTCAACATGTCACTTAAATAGTCAAAAGTTAATCAATGTCCACTATATGGTAGGCATCATTTGCAATGCTTAACGTATATTAAATCTCTTAATTCTCACATTATAAAGTTTGGTTCTACTACCCTGTTCCCATGATGCACTGCATAAACAGAAGTGAAGCAGAAAGAGGTGAAGTGAGTTAGCCAAGGTGGTGGGGCTAAGAGTCACATTCAGGGAGGCTGACACCGGAGTCTGCTCCCTTTTCTGTGGAGCCCACATTACACTTTGGCTCAAAACCACTGTTGGGAAATACAAGAGAACCATTCAAATTGGTGTCATTAAAAATCAAAGGTCACTTTATCTGCTGGTGGATTTTCAAATGCTAAGTTTTACATCTCTTTAATAGAATCCAACAATATAAAACTTATTCTGGTGTGATACTCTAACTAAAACGTGGTCTCTCTCTCTCTCTCTCACACGCACACACAGCCACACCCCAACCTTTATCAGTGCTGCTTAAGACGACTGTGCTTCATCCAAAGAACCCTGATGTAGGGACATAAGAATTCAAGGGAAAGAAAAGATGGGCTATTTTTTTTTTAATATCCCATGTTTATTCAAATGTTGAAGATACTCATTTTGCCACTTAAAATGTCAAACCCTAATCTGATCTAGGAAAAATTTAGTGAACTTTGACAGAGCAAGAACGAAGACAAGACAACATACCCGAAGGCCAGTTCAATTAAGGATTACATTCCTGTAGAGCCTCCTTGTGAAAGAAGACGAGAATGGTCAGAACATTTGGCATAGGGGATTAAAGTTTCTTCACTCAATTTTTAGAATCCCCTAATGTATGATAAATCTATTCACCTGGACTAAAGACTTGACAATTGGTTAATAAACAGCAGCTTATCTGATGGTATGATAAGCCGCTATGTGGATTACAAAGGCGTCGCCTTTTACTACGCTGGCTATTTATGTCAACAACTATTTATTTAATCTTGAAGTCAAGGAAGAACAATTTTCTAGTAACATCAATTACTCATCACCTTGAAATATGCGTTTATTTTCCTTTCATATACAGGACTATGTCAAGACCAATATTTAGGGGCACCTGGGCGGCTCAGTCGTTAAGCGACTCCCTTCGGTTCGGGTCATGATCCCGGAGTCCCAAGATGGAGCCCTGCATCAGGTTTCCTGCTCGGCGGGAAGCCTGCTTCTCCCTCTCTTACTCCCCCTGCTTGTGTTCCCTCTCTAGCTGTGTTTCTCTCTGTCAAAGAAATAAATAAAACCTTTAAAAATAAATAAATGTTAGCACCAATAACAAATACTTCTGTCTACAGCATAGCTTACAGGTGGAACTCCTTCAACTACGTTTGACTCCCTTTTCATTTTATGCTAAGAGGGAAAATAGAGAGAAGATTAATATTAGCATGAGATTAAGAGACTCAATCTCAGGAAGCAAACTGAGGGTTGCTAGGGGGTGGCGAAGAAGGGGAGGGATAGGGTGGCTGGGTTATGGAAAAAATAAAAAATTTAAAAAATATATATTAGCATGAGATATAATCTTAAACTATTTCTGCCATTTTATTCTCCAAAAAGTCAAAATAATGAATTTATAGTTCCTCCAAAGGAAATAAATTTAATGAGCCCCGGCCATTCTGACACTAATACAAAAAGAAAAATTCTAAAAGAAATGACTATATATAAGAACGCAGGGGCACCTGGGTGGCTCAGTTGGTTGGGCCACTGCCTTCGGCTCGGGTCATGATCCTGGAGACCCGGGATCGAGTCCCACATTGGGCTCCCTGCTCGGCGGGAAGCCTGCTTCTCCCTCTCTCACTCTTACTCCCCCTGCTTGTGTTCCCTCTCTGGCTGTGTTTCTCTCTGTCAAATAAATAAATAAAATCTTTAAAAAAAAAAAAAAAAGAACGCAATCACTTCCTTCTTAATCTACTTTTAAATATTCAAAGGTAACCAAAAAATTAATCCATGATTCTTACATTGCAAAGCGCCGCTGTAATCTAGACATATCGAATTATATGTATGAGAATATACACTTAAGGGCAAATCCACAAACCCTGCAGTTATCTGTGTACCTTTATGCATCACAAAAAGTAGCTGTTCACTATCCTATACGCCCGAAACTCACATAACCCTGTGCGCAAACTACAGCAGAATTAAAATTTCTTTTAAAAAGCACATGCATTTTCTTACCACTCTTGAAATTTCTATACTTTCTGACTACATGCCTCAAACGAAGTCAAGAAATACTTACAGAAACCTTCACTTAAAATTAAGAGACAAATCAAAATCATTAACCAACTATTGATTTCAATCCCCTAAAAATCAGGGATTTAAGCTGAAAATCAACCAGAGCAGATACACTGGTTTCTACTGATGGATGAACAGTGTGTGCCTCTCTTCCTTCTACCAACAGCAGACCTGGAGACAGGATGCTCTCACCACACAGAGCATGACTGTATTTGGAATAACGTCTGGATAAAGATTTTTAAATACGTGACAAGTCTAAAATAGACTTTCCAGGTGTTCAAGAGGTTGAAACATTTCCCCATGTGATACAATCTATTAAAATGCAAATGCAGAAAAGAAATGAAAGGAAAATATTTCCAGAACAGAGAGCTTGATTTTCCGATAGCTTTCCACTTAACCACAGTGTTTTAATAAACTTCCATTCAAAGTGTTCTTTGAAGCCTGTTGCCTTTTTTTTTTTTTTCTAGATGTTAAAGAGTTTTAACCTAAAGGAGGGGAAAATCTCTAAAAGATTGATCCTGGTTACTAAGAACGAAAGAACACTCAGCAGATCATGGATGAGTTCATGACAATATTCTCAGGGAGAGAGCTGCCTTTGCTTGTGTTCTATCCACAGGTAAATCATCTGTAACACGTTTCTGGGGCCCTGGGGGGCTCGGTCTGTTAAATGTCTGCCTTGGGCTCAGGTCATGATCCTAGGGTCCTGGGATCAAGCCCTGCATCGGGCTCCCCACTCAACGGAAAGTCCTCTTCGCCCTCTCCTTCTCCCTCTGCTGCTGCCCCTGCTTATGCTCTCTCTCTCTCTCTAAATAAGATCTAAAAAAAAACAAAGCATCAGTAACACGGTTCTAAAAGCCCAAGAGAAGTGTGTGTCGATACTGATTCAAGGCTGACTTGCTTCTTTCTCATGCACTTTCCAGAGATGAGCTCTAGCACCCAGATGGTTTGTGATGGGTCAGGAGAGCACCGGAGTATCATCAAAAGTCTGGTTAAAAGCCAGGCTGGGTTTGCCGTAGGCTTAGAGGTTATTATCTTAAGTCAGTCACTTACTTTTGTTTCCTAAATTCCTCTCTCTCTCCAACGCGTGTGATTTCATTTTGAAACAATTGGACTTGAAGTTCCAGGAAAACAGTTTTTGGAAATTTTATGAAATCAAGGCCAACAACTTAGGTAACTGATTATGAAAAAGAAATATATCACAGGGCCAGGTGTGTGAGTGTGTCTTGTGTGTACCTGTGAATCAAGATTATGCGCCTCACACCTATATTCAGTCTCGGAATCTGTATCTTTCCTATATGGAATCATCAAATACTGACACCAGATAGCTTTTCTGCTTTGGGGGCAGGGCGGTGGGGAGTTGCTTGTTTTAGAAATAATCAATTGCCTGCAAATATTTAAGTTTGCAAATGTCCTGAAAATTGTCCCAATGATTGGGGCCACAACTTACAACCAGGAGACGACCAGGAAATGCTTGAGGAGTGAAAAAAACCTCCCCCTCTTTTCCCCCGTGAAACCCGAGGCAGAGAAGTGACCGGCACAGGGATTCCAAAGCTACGTTCCAGCGGATCGGGGTCTTTACTGCGTCAAAACCAGCATCTCGACTCCCTACTCATAAAGTGTCTACTGAGGTTTTAAAATGCATGAAGTAAAACTATCAGGGACTAAATACTGAAGTGCCAACATCTGTCTTCGGTGTACAACCAAACCTCAAGGAAATGCATTAGGTGTTTAGTAATTTCATTTCCTGGACTGATACATAACAGAAGTTGGAACCTTGTATGGTGAACACAGCTTCCAAAGAATGAACCATGACACGTATATGTTTTCTCTTCATCCCATCGCCTACCAGAAACACAGTCCACCAAAAATAATCTATTACAAATCCGACTTTGGAAAATCAATAGGGAAGTGTTCAATTTAATATAAACACCCAGGGTAAAGACAAAAAGGCTCTAATTCTATTACAACACCAAAGTTGCATTGTTCTTAAAGGGCGTGGCATGGGGAGATGCAAATATTCTCCTGAACCCATCCCTTCTTCTATCCCCGCCTTCGATCCGCCAACAAATACTAATCGGCTACAAAGTGTCCAATCCTGGGTTCAGAGGCTTTTGCAATCACATAATAGATGGGCTCTATGAGGACGAGGGCCCCAAGGCTAAGAGAAGAGACAGGCAGTCAACATCTAATTACCTAAATTATAATTTAGCCATAATTGGGACAAGTGCTATAAAGATGTGATTTAAAACAAAACCAAATTTTAAAACTTTGTGTGAAGTAAAATGTCACAGGCTCCTTGTAAACATCTGTTTTCTTTTGTTTTTTCCAGTTTCTTCAGGTGAAAATAAGTGATAAATGTTTAAAGGAAAGGGGGCAGAGAGGAAGTGACGAGAAGATGAAGATTTCAGTCATAAAATGAAAATCAAAGTTCAGCCCGTGGTGTCACAGGCTGTCAAATCGTGGAGAGGGGACAACTGACCGTACAGCAAAACCACACAGAATTTCAAGGCAGCAAACTTCCATCCACTCCCACCTCGTGTCAGAGCACGATGCTTTCATATATATTTGTCAGTATTTATTTGTGTTGAAACTGGCCCAGAAATGCTACTCCAGATTCTCTTGGAGCGGTTGCTCAAAATTGATGAACTATGTCATAAAGATACTTTGATGCCTTTTCTGCCACAAAGAACTACAAAGTTGAAGTAATCATCTGCCTGTGATTAGCGTGGGGGGGAGGGTTTAAATAACAGTATTTGAATCACTATAAATCACACGCCCCAGAAGGTAATCCCAAAGTACTAAGCATACTAACACGAGCAATTGGGATACGCTAGTGAAGTCCTCAGTACCAAAGTCTGCCCGGCTCCAAGCCGGCTGAAAACTGAAGCAACACAAATATGAAATTAATGAAAACCGAGGAGCTTGGGAGTATTAACATCATAGCTACAAACATTAGAGTGGAGAACTTCTCTATTATTTATCACTCAATGAGTACTCTACTGGGAAATAAAAGAAGCCAAGTAAAAGGACACACTTAACAAACTTCGGAGATATTATATGACTACTACTCGGAACAAGGCACAAGCTTCCCAAATCTTATCTTTTTAACATTTTATTGGACAACCACCGTGTTTTCTCTGTTACTAAGCTGTGAGTATTTCCATGTGTGATTATTATGGAGGAAAAAAAAAACAGAAATAGAGAGTAATCAGAACATTCTAATAGATTAAAAATGTGTATCAGAATGGTGCAATATTTACCAGCTCTCGAAAAGAGCTATAATAATCACCTTTAAAGAGATTACTGACAAAATAACAATAGTAATCAAATATATGTAACTATGTAACTATTTAAACTCCTAACAAAGGCTTTTATGATACTATTAGCTGTAAACAAGCAACTCCCATAAAATATGACTTAATATCACCCTGATAAACAGTTTAAGTACATATGACCATTGTTATGTGAAAAAACATTATTTTTAACATGTGACAAGCCGACAGGATTTAATTACCACACCTACTTCAAAACTATTAGCTGTTTCATTCAAACCTGAAAAAACAATATTTATATGGCTGTTGAGAATCATTATGATTGATGCAATCTTTTGTGTTATTTCCTTTACAGTCACTTGCATTTGTTATTATTAACAAGGAAAAAAAGAAAAGGGAAATGTGTGTTTCTGTTTTGCAACAAAGCTTTTCAGATGATGACTAACTTCTTCCTTTGAACACAAAAAGCCTCTTTAACTAATGTACATATAAATATGTTCTTTACAATGTCCACCAAGCAAGGAAAGAAAGAAAGAAAAAAAAAAAAAAGCAAGCCCCCGTAGGACTTCAGCCACAATGAAAAGCAACCTAGGCAAGATGAGTCCATGAAAGCTGTCAGGAGAGATGTTATTCTTACTCTCAATTTCTTACAGTTCATCTGCTCTCAAGGAAGAAAAACCATAGTTTCTTTTAACCATATCCACAACAGATCTCACTTGAAAGGAAACACAGCCAGTGATTCGGCATTAATGGGCACATTACCAATTTTCCAGCATCACTACTGAATATTTATGTCGGTGACGAATGATGACACCGGTGAAATATTTTAACACGAAGCCTTGCCTTGTAAATCGTCTCAGTGCTGTGTCAAAACAACACCTACCATAAATCAGAGGTTTTAGGACCAGTATTTCTTGTTCTAACATGCTACCTGCTCAGCAGAATCACTTGTGTGAACAGGCATAGATTAATGTGTGCTGAGCAGAGCCTTCTTCCCTCCTAACTCACAGAGCTATAATTTAACAGGCCTATTATCGTCCAGGTAGTTTTGACAGTGCTGAAATATCATACTTGTTAAAAATATGCATTTAGCGCTAACTCCAGTGGTCATTTGAACGGAATAAACAGAGAGGGCATCCCTACAATTATCTTGCTTCTCCACTGATGACTCTTCGAGCGAGGCAGCACAATGTCGACAACTGATTGTATAAAGACTCCCGCAGGACAGTTCTTCTGGTAGGACAAGAATCTCACCCTGCTTTCGGTTCACTTTTCGTTCCTCCTCGAGTTATTTATTAGAAACTTAGAGTGGGTGCTCAGGTGTCCCTTTCCAGGTTCAAGAAATAAAAAAAAAAAGTAAAAGAAAATTGTTCTAAGATGTTATTTATTTATTTGACAGAGAGAGATCACAAATAAGCAGAAAGGCAAGCAGAGAGAGAGGAGAAAGCAGGCTCCCTGCCGAGCAGAGAGCCCGATGCGGGCCTCGATCCCAGGACCCTGAGATCATGACCTGAGCCGAAAGCAGAGGCTTAACCCTCTGAGCCACCCAGGTGCCCCAGAACAATTTTCAAACCTCCACCACCCACCTCTCCCCAACGCTCAACCCCTACCCATGCAACCCCAAAATTCAGGATAGCTTAGATTTGTGAAGGCATCTCGAGAGCCTCATTTCCCACTGAAATTAGAAACTTTAATCCTCTGGGCAATTCTAGATTTGGGATTAAGAGGAGACACAAATAGGTCTCTCACAATTCACTATGCCACCATTCACATTCCAAACGTTTCCTGGACACAATCACCTTCCACCAGGAGAAAAATGGAGAAAATAAGTTAGTGCATTTACCTTTTCCTTTTATACTACTTTAGCCCTAACTTAATCTGGAAAGGGAGGGGATGTATGTTTGTGCTCTTCTTAGACTGGACACATAAACAAGGGAACTCACACGCCGCTGTAGAGAAATCGGCCCTGTGACATGAACGCACTGGCCATGACCCAACGATAACTTTGCACTTCCCTGAGAGAATAAACAAACACCAACATCCAGCTATCTACTGACATCAGTGGCTCCCTTTCTTAAAGTCAAATTAACAAACAGGAAGTAAATAAATATTTATCTGGAATCCATTATGGTCAATGCATGTGGCCAACTGTTAAGTCGCCATTTCCACGCATGAAGGAACAGGACAACTGTCCACACATCTCATCTCCAAAATGAAGGGTGGGATTCTAGAGACTTGGTAAGAATAGAACATCTCTACAGACTCTGCGGGCGTGGAAGGACTGAAGAAACCGTCTAGTCCCATTTCTCCCTAAACTCATGTCATACGAGCCACCATATTCTACCCTTAGGAATTAAAATATATCCAGTCAAGATGCCAGCAGCTGCCTATTCCAGTTATGAGGTGAGAAGGTGTCAGTTAAGAAATCCAGGGGCGCCTGGGTGGCTCAGTTGGTTAAGCGACTGCCTACGGCTCAGGTCATGATCCCGGAGACCCGGGATCGAGCCCCGCATCGGGCACCCTGCTCGGCGGGAAGCCTGCTTCTCCCTCTCTCACTCCCCCTGCTTGTGTTCCCTCTCTGGCTGTGTTTCTCTCTGTCAAATAAATAAAATCTTTAAAAAAAAAAAAAAGAAAGAAAGAAATCCAAGCGGCCTTGTTTGAAATGCCGGATATTCTGGGACAACACTGTAATTCATCCATCAAGAGTTCAACGTCTCAAACATAATAAACTACAATGGCTTTAAAATTCTGTTATCAGCAGGACAAAATACAGACTGAAGCTATAAAAACTGAAATTTCTAAGATTTAAATTTAAAAGATAAAAGAGGTTTTTGTGGTAAGGTGTCCTTACAGTAGACCCCTGAAATACCATAGCTCATGCTGCCCCCTTGTGCCGGAGATAAAAAATAAAACAAACTCAGCCCATCCAAGAAAAACATGGTTTGCATTGCATACAGAAATTGTCTCTTCATTTCTGAATGATTTCCTTTTGACCTGGGATTTGTGTTACGTGTGTATTAATATCTGACAGAACGGAGATGGTGGAAGACAGAGGCTGATCAGGGAAGAGACAGGTGCAGCCCACAGCACAGGGACACAGATCACGTCCACAAAGGCATGCCTCAACTCCAGGAGCAAGCAAACGTGTGCAAAATGCTGGGACAGCTCAAATGTGCGGCTCTCTCTCTCTCTCTCTCTCTCTCTCTCTCTCTCTCTCTCTCTCTCACACACACACACACACACACACACACACAATACCATCACCAAAATCCACAGGGAGGGAATGGTAAAAATAGAGGAAGGAAGGGAAAAAGAAGAAAACTAGCTTTTGCTCTTCTGAGACGACACACAGCTGATTCAAATTTTACCCAAACTGCTTAAGATCGATTGGTTTATGAAAAACCAGTGGGTAATAAGATAGTGCATTATAGAAGCAAATAAGCTTATGTAAATCAGGCAACCATACGTTGGTTCAGAATGGAGAGAAACTGGTCATGCAGCTTCGAGAGATGGAACCTTGTTAAAAGTCAGAGCTGTGCAGGGGTTGGACAGATGGGGCCTGGAGCAGAAACACGCACTGTCCACGTCACCTTGGCCTTCTCCCTAATCCAAGTCAGTGAGCCTGGGATGCCGATGGGACACAGACAACGTTTCAGGGCCCTTCACTGTAGGCCTGGTTCTCTGCGTAAGTTCAAGGGTCTCCCACTGATGAACAAGATGGGAGAGGCATGAGAAGGGAGACAGCACATCTCAGGGAGAGCATCCACGAACAAAGGTAAAAAGACATTTCCACCATCCAGATCAGGGTCAGTGAGAATATTCCAGAACAAGTGGGAACTGAAGGTGACCACGGAAGGGAACTCTAGCAGGACACCTGCAAATCCAGGCGACGCTATGATGCCAGCAGCCCCAGTCACCGTACCAAGTCTCACTGGCTAGAAACTACCCTCCGGGGAAAAGTCCTTCCTATACCTTCTCTTTTCCAAACTCCAGGACACTGTCAAGACCATGAGCTCATAGGAGCTGAACTGACTTCTCCCTGAGAGGGTGCTCTGAATGACAAAGAACTAAGAAGAGAGCGAGGTGCTTCCCGGTCTCTCCATGCTGCAGGACACTCTGTAAGTGGGGAGGGGGGTTGGAGGGAGGGATGGGGACATCACACTGAGCACTTATTTCCCTTTCGTGTGGATGCTCAACAGAACTCAATAATTGAGCGTATCCACCCCTCCACCCTAGAGGGAAATTGTTTATTTAATATTATACAACCATTAAAGTACATACAATCAATGATGTCTACTGGGAACCATAATTCAAGGCTTTGGCTTATTCTTCCCAATGGTTTAAAAACTACAAAAGTTTTAACCCAATGGCAAAACCTACCACTTAAAATCCTTTAAATTAAAAAGTATTGTTTTTAATCTACCACCAAAAAGAATAAATAATTCAGGGCCCCCTAAACATTCTAAGCAAACTAGGTCTATCTTTGGAGTCTTTACTTGGGCTTCTATTTTCTTCAAGGAAGGAAGCCCGGCTAACAGATTTGGGAGGGGGGAGGCAAGATAAACAGTAGAATGCTGCTCTAAGATTAGCAACCCTGAAGATTTAGACTCCATCCCAAATCCTCGAATAATAAATAAATCAGCACGTGGAGAAGGCTACAGGTCTTGAACAGGAAGAGCCTGGTTAACTGCGGCCACACGCACCCAGAGGCTGTGATAACAGAAATGCAGTCCCACTTAATGCTCCAAACTTTATGATTGTAACTTTCAAATTAACTGGCAAAGTGGAGCGGCTTCCTGGCCGTCAGATCCGTAAGGCCTCCCCAGTCCCTTTCCGACACAGCTGCAGCAAGACTGCAGATTCGGGGGGCCTCTGCAGGTCACCGTGTCTGTGCTCTGCACAGGGCCTGGGCTAAACAAACATGTACAATGAACTGCACAAAATGCTTTCCCCAACAGTCTTATTTAACCCTCACGGCAGCCATGAAGCCCCAGAAGAAGAGGGCACCTCTTCTTTCCCTTTCCCGGGTGAGGAAGCTGCCACATAACTGTGGCCAAGATCTCATAGGCGCTGACCCTCCGAGCCCTGCGAATGTGCTGATCTGCTTTAGTCCCACAAAATCTTTTCTTTTTTAAGATTTCATTTATTTGTCAGACAGAGAGAGTGTGCATGCACAAGCGGCGGGGAGGGGGCAGCAGGCAGAGGGAGAAGCAGGCTCCCCACAGAGCAAGGAGCCCAACGCAGGACCCGATCCCAGGACCCTGGGATCAAGACCTGACCCGAAGGCAGCTGCTTAACCGACTAAGCCACCCAGGGGTCCCTTATTCCTACAATATCTTGCTAAAGGAGTGTAAGTACACAGCAGCCCCGTTTCACAGGTAAGAACGCTGAGGCACAGAGAAATTAAGTAACTAGCAGCTGAGGATTAAATAGAACCATAACCAGCTGTTACAATTAGTAGCTAGCACCGGGTCTGAACCCAGGCAGCCAGATCCACAGTCCACACTGCTAACCACAACATCCCGCTCTGAGATTCGCCTGCCCGGAAGCATCCACACTCTTTGGCCTGGGTACCACGGCTAGCTGCCAGCCGGCCCACCTCCCTGCTGGACAAGTCCTGTCAGTTGTCTCCTACAGAAGCAAAGCCGTGCTGGGCCTGAGCCGTGGGAACAGGTGTCCATCAAGATAGGAACTCAGGTCAGGGGGCTGCCCTCCTTGGGCCAGAGGCATCACCCCCTCGGGCACTTCCTCCAGGTATGCTCATGTCAAGGAACTCCCTACTGCAGATCTATGTGCAAAGTGAACACTCATTTATTTTCCACAGACACAAACACTGGCATAGAGGCTTCTAGCCCCGCCCCCAGAGTCAGATTCTGTCTCGTAGGAGCAAACCATCAGTGGAGATTTGGTAGAAGAGGAATCAACACACAGAGCCGTTTCTTCCCAGCCTCCCCGCCGTTTCCAAACACCACCACATGAGCAGACATGAAGTGTGTCAACATGGCAGACTGAGAAACTGGGGTGTCTGGCTTACCTATTGGGTTTCTATCAAAGAACAACACCGGAGCTCTCAAAATGGACTCGAACATTTTGTTGTGCAGAGTTTGTGAAGACTGAACGAGGACGTAGAATACCAACAGAGATCTCGCTATGCCAAAAAGGACAGTAGCCACAGTTAAACCTGAAAGAAAGAAACATCGCTCAGAGAACATCTCCTTCTTCAGCGACGCCAAAGCATGTTAGGCCATTCAGAAAGATATCACGGATTTTAGTCCATTAAACACTACGGATTCCGTAAGAGTGCGATGCATTTGTAAGATACGTTTATAAAGAAAATAATTCTTTTTTCTCTCATTACAGAGAAAATCTATGTAAGAGGAAAAAATCAGGTGTAAATTACAATTTCATGCAGGCTTTCCTCATTCAATTATAAGTTCTATTAAAAACTCAGAAGAAAAAGAGAATTATAAAACTTGCCGATCTTCCCTTCTCCACATTTCCAGTTTTACTATTTGCACACCTCGTAAGCTAAAACCGGGGTGCCAAGACCAGCATGTGAATTAACAGGGAATGGGGCAAATGATGTACCATTTCCTTGTAGAAAATACAGGTGGCTTTTAAAGAATATGAAAATGCCATATTAAGTGGCAAGTAGAAAATCTCTGAGCTGAATTTCTAAGAAAATACAAATTCTGGGTTTGCATGAAATCATCTCAGTGAGCAACTAATCTCTCACCCCAAGTGTTTTATACATAAACACAAAGCCTTTTTAAATGAACATAATCATTTAAATTACAGATTTTATTAAGGACACAAATGAGTAGCTATCTCCTGAACTCCCAAAGCTAAACAGACCTGGGGTAACATCTGTGAGAAATACCCCATCAAGTGCATTTTTCCCCTTCAGAGACACCTCACTGACTTCACACTCTCAAAGCTGCTGCGATGTCTAAACTCTGTCCACAGGCATCTTCCTGAGCCCTGCCTCCTCCCTTCCCATCCCACTTGAATGTGCAGTAAAACCGCTCCTTCCTCCCTCCCTCCAGGCATCTCCTGCCCCACCAATGTGGAAGGTAAACGGCTCCTGTGTTCACGGTTTCTTAGCAAGTACTCAACGAAATAAATACCAAATTTCAGTAAGTAGGTTTTCACAAAGATCACTCGCTCTATCTTTGCAGAAAGCTTGTATGAGCGTTTCCGGTGAGAATATTTAACATTTTAGATGAGGCTTTCCTTTAAAAAGTATGTGATGCCACATATATTCTAAGCATTCTTGTGAAAACAGAGCACTGTGTTAATATTAGTCTGTCAAGCCAAATGTTAAATTAATCACACAGTTGCGGACGCGATAACATTGTGATCTCAAGGTAAGAAAGAGAAGGAATCCTAATTCCCAGACACTGGATTTTTCCCTGCTTAGCTTCTCTCTTAAGTAATTAGTGAAGCCCAAGAGAAGAGCAGTGTGGGGCATGGAGCTCTGCATACCTGCAAGGGAATAATGCTTTTATGTGGGGGAAACTTGCTGCCAGAGGATTTCATCCAAGTTCAATAAAAGCCAGGGGTTTTATTCAGACAGAATTGGAACAATCCGAACCACAGGCTGGGGATCCGTTTCTAATCCCCTTGCCCATCCAAATAATGATATAAGATTTAGCTAAAGCAACCCATTAGAATAGACAATAGCCACAAATTTCCAGTGGCTGATTTTCTGAATGCTCAATCCCGGTTTAACTTCCAAAATCCAGTACAGAGCAAATTAAGAGTCTTCATTCAACCTCTTTCTTCTAGTAGATTTTAAGAATAATTATTCTAATTAATTCACAGAGAAAATGCGACTCAGACTCTTAATCTGTTAAGACATTACTGAATTACTCCTGGAAGCCCTAGTTACTCACACAGGCTCATTGTAAGCACCTCAGACTCCCGGATAATAAACTGAATGATTAAACTTTACCTGAATAAATTCCTAAGTACCAGGCAAGATCGAGCTTCTCAGTGACATTTTCTTTTCCATTTACTGTGACATTCAGGGCACTTTGTTCATTTGCCCTGTGGAAAACAAGGGGGGGGGGATTCAACTACAGATGGAATTTAGGTAAGTACAAAAAGAAAAAAAAAATTAGCCTGAATTTGGGAGACATGATTGATGCTGGAAAAAGAATCCCAGCATGCAAGGCCCAGGGTACAGCTACCTCATAAAAATTCACCTCTCAGTTCTCAAAACTGTCCCAGAATCTGATGTGGGGAGAGACTGTGGGAGGGTGATGCTTCACCAGCAAGAACTTCAGTTTCTCTTTCTCTTTAGGGAAACTAAAGGAGGATCAGGACAGAAGGCTGAACAAAGTCACCTTCCTGCTGACTCCGTGGGCAGGAGGCTGCCTGATTTTGTGGCCCCTTACATCAGACCGGAAATAACTCACCAGTAGGAGAGCCACCAGTCCTGAAGAACATAGGCAACCTAGAACAGGGAGGCAAGAAGATCACACACCACTTAGCACCTCAACACTCTCACTCACCAAACGGACCATCAAAAGGCCCTGAAAAACGGACACAGTTCTTCCAGCTCTGGTCTATGCCAAGCCCAACATCCCAAGTAACAACACAGCAAGTAAGTGCAATTGTATTTTAAAATCTTTTAAAAAACATCCTTTTCTCTTTCCTATAGAAGTTATCTGTCATGTGCACGCAACGCCAGTAAAAGTCAGTTACTTTGTCCCCCAAGATACCATATTTCAAGGCAAATCCAAGTGGACTGCAAAACACAGTAACAATAGACTAAACAGAAAGAGCGTAAGCAGGACCACGCTGAGGCCACAAAATGAAATAAACGCCCTTATTTACCTGAGCGATGACGTTTAGCAGGATAAGGAACACGATGATGAGCCAGTGAGCACCGGCGGTTAGGTAACTCTTGTAGGCCTTAAAACCCACTTTTCCTTCTGAACGACTCTCTTCTGGCACAGCGGCAGGTGTATTCTCATTCTGAGAAGGGAAAGGAAAGGAAAAATAAAAAACAAAAGAAAGGCAGTAAGAGACAAAATTTTGTGTAACTACCACCAAACTTCAAAAGTTCAACATTGCACTCTGCTGGCAAAGCCAGAAGCAAAGAGGCCCATCTTACACGCTGGTAGGAGGGCAGAACGGCACGTGTCCTTGGGAGAAGGCTGTAAAAGGATCTCACCAAACCATCTATGCAGTCACCGTGGGCCCCACCCTTCCCGCTTCTAGGAATCTATTAGCAAAAAGGAAATATGTCTGTACAACGTTAATCACTACGGTGTGGCTCTGCTGAAAGGGGCCATCGTGGTTTCTGGCACAGGCATGATGTACCCGATCTCGTATAAATACAGAAGCACATTCCACAATAATAGACAAGATACTGTGGAGCTGAAGTATCACTGCAGATTATTTGTGTCACTCACTCAGTGATGGAAAATAAAACATCGCAGGAGCTCAAAATACAAGCCAAATATAGTAAACAGTTCAAAGAGCAAAAGGAACGGGCATTGGGATAGCAGGGGATAGCACGTGGTCTCGATCTTTGGTTCCTGAAGCTCAGAGAGTGATTCCTGACTCCAGACTGTGAGGGACTCATCTGCGTCCTATCAGAATCACCCAGGCTCCTAGATCTGGATTGGGAGGGTTTGGATATTGAGGACCACCTGTGCATATTTTTAAGAGAGATGCAGAGCATTTCTGCATGGCTGTCTAGAGAACGAAGAACTAGGTTCACAGAAGCCAGGGATATCCTTGGGTGTAATGTGGACAACTGTGGTTTCAAAGATGGCTGAGATGAAGTCCCCCGATATTCTCCATCCAACACCCAAAGGAGAGCCCTGATCAGACCTGCTCCCTTCATTCCATTTTAATTCTCCCATGTCCACGGAACCCACTCTGGGACCAAGGAAGAGGTCATGCATGGAGCAGACAGGACCAGGGCCCGCAGAGAGAGAACTCACCGCTTGAGCTTCCGGCACACCATCTTTCAGTGAGGGTCTGGACGACTGCTGGGACCACACAGAAGACTCCGAGAAGCTCCGAGACCTCAGAGCGGGAGACCCCGGAGCTGGACTCTGGTCAGTTTCCTCGTTTTCCTTCTTTAAAAGGGAGCCGAAATCCACCCCAGATTTCAGAAACTCCGTGTAAGTCCCCTTCTGTACCATCCTGCCCTAAAATAAAAATAAAAGAACTTGACAGGCGTTCATGTGTCTTTGATAACACTACTCTAATAACACTAATCAAAAAAAGTTAACTGACCTTAAATTACCATTTTGGTAAGAAAATTACCCTTCGGCCTGGAATTCTGGTTGACACATGGGCTACAACTCAGCTGGACACAGACTCGAGCATTCTGTTCTCTGCCAAATCCCGTGGCAGGTGCTGTGGAGCCCTGCGCTAAGGACGGAGGTCACAAACGACCACAGGCATTTAAAAAAGCAAAAAGTACGGAAGTTGGCATAGTCTTTTTTAGACAACACGGAAATCGAGGCAAGTGTTAAGTATTTA
>PITA01013667.1:0-56574 GCA_004023965.1 Spilogale gracilis | reverse complement strand
CTGCTTGTGTTCCCTCTCTGGCTGTGTTTCTCTCTGTCAAATAAATAAAATCTTTAAAAAAAAAAATAAATAAATAAAAAAATAAAAAAATAAAAAAAATAAAGTGAAACATGAGGAAATGTGCATATGAAAAAAAAATTGTGTTAGAACAACACAAAACTGGGCGCCTGGGTGGCTCAGTTGGTTAAGTGACTGCCTTCGGCTCAGGTCATGTTCCTGGAGACCCGGGATCGAGCCCCACATCGGGCTCCCTGCTTGGCGGGAAGCCTGCTTCTCCCTCTCTCACTCCCCCTGCTTGTGTTCCCTCTCTGGCTGTGTTACTCTCTGTCAAATAAATAAAATCTTAAAAAAAAAAAAAAAAGAACAACACAAAATTACGTGTTTGGGTCATCGAGTGTACATTTGTGTGCCTTTACCAAAAAATAGAAGAAAACATAAGCACATTGGCATAGCACTCTGTAAAAGTTGAATATGAATTCACCTCTTTTTCCTTTTATGTATGGACCCTTAATTTAGGACTGTTTATGATAGAACCTCAAGCTATACTCACTCCAAAGAGCTGACATCAAACTGACCAATTCTCAGGCAAGCTGCCTCCCATCCCTTCCTTGGGGCCCATTTACCACCCATCCTTGAGCACGCTTCCCAACTCTCTGTGACTCATTTTTTCCCCAGAGTTTTCAAAACCAGAATAATTGTTGTTTCAAAACTAAATGCAGAGGTCATAAAAAGCCTACTGACATCTCTCTGAATTTGAATGTGGGATAGATTTGTGATTGTGTATGAAAAGCCCACAAGTACTGATGAGCTGTAAATTTTAGGGTAATCATCTGACTCTTCCGTGCTGCCATTTCTTGGTCTGTAAAAGGGACAAAAATAATAGTAATGAACTGCTTGAGCTATTCCAAGGGTTAAATGAGATGATCCATGTAAAACATGACAGGTTGCTTGGTACATAGAGAGCTCATGTCTGTTGTCATTTGAATATTAGCGTTGCTTTTACTAATCGATGTACTTTTCCAGAAAGTATCAAAAGCTCTTGATTAAATATGAATCACTGTGTCATCAGCTTCTTCATCTATACAATGGAGCATTAGATCAGGTAATTTGTGACATTGTGTGGCTCTGTTGTCTAGGAGACGATAATGCCCTTTTTATGGATTTGTGCCTCATTTTAGGAGGGATAATAATAAGCTCAAAAAATATAAACTTTAGGGCGCCTGGGTGGCTCAGTGGGTTAAAGCCTGTGCGTTCAGCTCATGATCTCAGGGTCCTTGGATCGAGGCCCACATCGGGCTCTCTGCCCGGCAGACAGCCTGCTTCCTCCTCTCTCTCTGCCTGCCTCACTGCCTACTTGTGATCTCTCTGTCAAATAAAAAAATAAAATCTTAAAAAAAACTTAAAAAATATATATATATAAACTTAAATGGTCTTCCTCCCCAAAACTTTATTTTTACAAATTTTAAATATTACATTAATACCAATGTTTACCTTGCTGAAATATTCTGAACACTGTCTTAACTCTTTCAATGAAAACATCAAAGGTTGTATTTTTTAAATAACGTTTAACTTATATTGGAAATAAATAGTGCTGATCTCTCTGAGTTGGACTTAATTCCTTTTTCAAAGTTTCTTACTTAACTTGGGTTTCTCTACCTCCAAGTTTTCTCAAGGGTTTTTATTTTTGTATTTGCTGGTTTTCTTCCCTTGGGGTTTTGTAATCTTTCAAAACAAATGTATTTCAACCCATCAAGATAGAAGCAACGTTGTGAGGTCCGCTTAAGAAGTGGGGCAAGTAACTGTAGGTCTTAGGAAATTCGGAGCCCCCAGATCCTCCATGTGGTGTTTTTGCTTGGCCCGATCATCAAACCCAAGCACACCTCTGGAAAACCCTAGAGGGCACTGTGCTGTTGTCTTGCTTGTTATCACTTTTGCCTTGACTTCTCAATGGGAAAAGGGAAAGAAAAAAAAGAAGAGTGAGGTAAATACATCATAAATGAAACACAAACTCTCCAAGCCTGAGGGGAATGAGGCTATCAAGTCTAAGTTCCTCTTTCACAGGTGAAGATGCGGAAGCCCGGTGGGATGAGGAGCTTATCCAAGGTCACTCATGGGTGCCAGAGACAAAGCTAGAGTCCAGACCTCAGGCCCAGACCTTCTTTGCTCCACCACCTGCTCTTTCTTCAGGGAAAACATAGAGAAGGATATATTGAGAAGTGTATGATTCACAGGGATTTTCTAGCCTGTGACTGTCTCTACTAGCCCACCCATGAACCACCCCAGATTTCCACCTTCTTGGCACCAACAAGGTTGGTTGGTGCTCCTGGACATGATGATGTCCTGATATGATGATGATGATGATGATATTATTACTGACAATGATGGCTTACATTACCTTCTTTATGCCCAGATACTGTGCGAGGTGCTTTACACACATTGGCTCATTTACCCCTTGCCATAGCGTTATAAGGCATGGACCATGAGAAAAGAGAATTAGGAGTGTTCTGTAGATAGCCCAGGAAGGAGATTGGGCCATAAAATTAGACCAGGGTCTTCATTTGCTTATCTACCATGTTCTCAAATATTTGTGACTATAGAAAATGAGATCAAGGGGCGCCTGAGTGGCTCAGTCGTTGGGCGTCTGCCTTCGGCTCAGGTCATGATCCCAGGGTCCTGGGACCGAGCCCCTCCTCAGGCTCCGTGCTCAGCCGGAAGCCTGCTTCTTCCTCTCTCACTCCCCTTGTTTGTGTTCCCTCTATAGTTGTATTTCTCTCTGCCAAATAAATAAATACAATCTTAAAAAAAGAAGAAGAAGAAAAGAAAATGAGATCAAAATGAGTTAAAAGAAAGACTTGAGGTAGTGGAGGCACAGCAGTTAGACTAATTTTCTATCTTCTGTGCTGCCAAATCAACTAAGGCAAACTCCTAATGTATTTGAGTCAGGTTCTGGTTAGGAAAACAAGATGGGAGAGTTGCTTCAAAGTTGGAGGTAGCCCTTGGAAGAGGTTGAGGTCAGGATCCACACTGAGGAGAGGTCAGAAGAAAACTATGACTACCTGAGTCATGGAGAGGGGGGAAGAGAGAAGTACCCTTTACTTATGTTTCATCTGCCTCCCAAGGACACTTCCCTCACCTGTGGGCACATGATTCTCTGTATATAACTCGCATAGGGCATCATAATTGTCACCGCTTGCTGGGAGGGAGTGGCCGCCCATCCTTCAGTTCCTAGACTCACCAGGTGGCTCAGTTCCTGTGTGCTGCATCCTCTGCCGGGTGCGATGGGGGGTAGACAAAGCTAAAGAAGACACATTGCCTGTTTTGATCTGCTTGTGTTCGAGCAGAAAAATCATGCCTGATGTCTATATTTCTTGTTGTCCAAATCTCAAAAGAGGCATAAGGATAGTAAATTATCATCCCTGGAATGCCCTTTAGGGCTTCTTTCTTTGCAAAACACCAAAGGAATTCCTTATTATGGCTGATGTCTTTTTGACCAATAAAAAAAGCAAATATCCTGATAAAAACCACCACCAGGGGCTATACTTATGCCTTGGCATGACTGTTCTTGCCAGTTCCTTTTTTTTTTTTTAAAGATTTTATTTATTTATCTGACAGAAGTAGAGAGAGAGACAGCACACAAGCTGGGGAAGCAGCAGGCAGAAGGAGAGAGAGAAGCAGACTCCCCGCTGAGCAGGGAACTCCATGTGGGACTTGATCCCAGGAATCCCGGATCGTGACCTGCCTGGAAGGCAGACACTTAACGACTGGGCCACCCAGGTGCCCACTGGATCCGTTTGCAGGAGTAATGCTCCAAGAAGGTGCAAAGAGAAGGCAAGAGAGGATAGGAAGTAGGTACAGTGAAAGTGTGGCTTCTAGAAGACAGTTTTTCCCTGCATTATCACTGTGTTCAAGAGGAAGCTTCCCCAGAAATTTACATAAATTTGGTAATTTTATGCTGTGGTTCTGAATTCTTTTGCTTTCATTACCATGATGAACTTTCACTGCACAGGTAAACGTAAAGGGAGCCTTGGATCCTTACATCACGCTTGGAGAACAGATCTTTTTGTCAGTGTCCAGGGTCTAGATTTCTTTAGGTGAGCCTGGATGAGAATGCTTTGGGGAACTTGATTCTTTCATTAAACAGTTAACTATTTCTCTTATACTGTTTGTCTTTGGGGGGCCAGAAAGTTATTAAAGGTGTAAAAGCTCATATCTGGTGATTCCTAGAATTATGGTGCAATTAATAAAAGTTACCTTCTAAACTTTATCCTCTTGAAGCCAAAGAAAGTGGGAGGTCAGCAGTTTGAATTCAAAATATAACTTGAGGGGAGCCTGGGTGGCTCAGTCAACTGAGCGTCTGCCTTTAGCTCAGGTTAGGATCCTGGGATCCTGGGATCAAGTCCCACATGGGGCTCCTCCCTCTCCCTCTCCCTCTGCATCTCCCCTTGCTTGTATGCTCTTTCTCGCTCTATCTCAAATAGACAAATAATAACTTGATAAATCACTGACAATGAAAACTGAATTCAAAAACTCTCTCATAAATCATCAGGGTTGGGGAGATTCACCTGCTGGGTTTCAGCACTTCCTTCTTGGGCACGCTGCTTGCCCAGAAACCTGCTGACACCTAGCCCACTTTCTATAAATAAATAATTCTTAATTTGCTGAACTGGAGCAGTGATGATGCAGCCCCCTCCACCCCCGCTCTCCTCTGAAAGTAAAATGCTCTCTTGCATTTTTAATGCAACTCCCAAGACTCTGTGTCAAGTTTCCAGGAAGTTTGCCAGAGGAATTAGCTGCCCCTTTTTAATGGGTGGTTTCAAGAGGTCAGGGAATAAACTTTTTTTTTTGGTTAAAAATGACAGTTTTTAAAAAATTAAGAGAGCAAATTACTTGATCCAGCATATTGCATTTTACATTTTCACAAAGATGGCTTTCTATAATTTTACATCTGGCCTGATACACTGAAATTTACTTTATTTAATACAATAACAACCACGTTATTATTATTTTTCTTGTTTCCTTCCCTTCCTTCTGCTGCAGATGTGGGAAGTATGACTCACCCTGGACCAACTCACAGCGAGTATGACTTCATGAAACACTCACAGAGTTGGGCACTCAGGGGGCTCAGCCTCCATGACATTGGGCATCAAGAAAACACTGGCCTTCTGGGCAGGAAGACGGTCCACTTCTTGATTTTTGGGATCTCTTGTGGGAATGTGCTTACTGCCCTTGGGTCTATGGTTCCCTGTTTCTAAAACCAGACACCTGAATCAAAGCACTAAGCCAGATAAACACGTATTTAATTTTTATTTAAAGTCAACATAATTTTATTTTCTTTAAAAAATACTAGATCTGTTTTTTGATTTAATAAGTATCTATGAATTAAAACTAATATAAAAATAAATTTACGGGAGAAAAAAATGACGCACACTGGTAAGATGACTATGCAAATGTGACCCCTGTTCACAACTTGGTATATTTCCTTCCTGTGTTCTAACGCAGTTTTCTTAATTTTTCATATCTTTCAAAATTGAAATTTTACTCTATTAAATGTTGGTATTTATCAAGGTACTATTATTTTCCACATCTTATTTTTCTCTCCTAATAAATAGTACCCACAAAATTTCCAACATAACCTAGTCCTTAGAAGACCTGGGTAAGTAATCCCTAAAGAATATCAACATTTGGTATTATTACCTTACAAATATAAGTTTCAACAATCACTTGAGCTATATTGAGGCAGGTATAGGCACTTTGGGGGTGGGTGGGGGTGGGGTGGCACAGGGAGAAGTTGCCAGAATTACTTCTTGATTTCTTGAACTATCCTCTCCACTAAGATTTCAAGAAAACCACAGTTTGCTTTGAAGGTAAAGAAACAAAGTAGACTTGACTTCCACAGATTTATCTTGGCTTCCTTACTAGAGTGTAACAATTTCCTTATCTCTGAAGTGTCATTTTGACTGTTGGGACTTTAGGTCCCTCCACTGCCCAATGATCTCTGAGGCTACCTTCTCCTCTAATATCCTCCAATGCTATCCTGTCTAGCTCACCTGAAGATCTCCCTAGTCAAAGTAAAATTATTGACAAGACAAGCTCATAAATTCTACCTCAATGGAAACAAAGAAACATGGTGAAGGACTAGCACAGTTGCCCCCAAGCAACCAGACTGCTGACTAAGAGCACAGAGAGCACAGAGAAGGTCAAAAGCCTCTTTAATGTCTGATCACCAACTATTCCTGCTCCAGAAGCAAGTACTTTGCTTAGGACTGTATGGTCCGCAGTGTGATCCCCAGAGTCCTCACTTCTCACCTGAAAACTGATTTTTACTTCCAGTTGGGTATGCATCCCCATGATGACTTCTGACAAGGGCCACTGAAACAGAGTCCATTCACAGTAGTCAGGGTGTCCCTCTATTAACAGTGGTTTCTTTAAATGGAAGCATGTGGCAGTGAAGTCTGGCACATGGGAGGTGCAGCATTATTCCTTACTGCATGCAGGGAAGAAGTGTGGAGTTCAGGACGGCTTAGCCTTTGTGTGCAAGGTTGCTGAAAGTTCCATACCCATCTGTGTCTAAATACCCAGTTGGGTATAGAAAGATGCTTGGAATCCTCTGACCTAACCCAAGCAGGATTGATTTGTGACATTAATAAAACTCAAAATTCTTGATCCCCTCCCTTGCACTGGTTCCTTCCAAGGCTCAGAAATGAACCTATGATAGCGTTCACATAATCATCTGGTGTTTTTTTTTTTTTTTTTGCCTTTTTTTGTTTGTTTTTTAAAGATTTTATTTATTTATTTATTTATTTGACAGAAAGAGAGGGAGAAGCAGGCTCCACTGAGCAGAGAGCCCAATGCGGGCCTCAATCCCAGGACTCTGAGTTCACGACCTGAGCTGAAGGTGGAGGCTTTAACCCACTGAGCCACCCAGGCACCCATAATCAACTGTTTTTGTAAAATTTGCAAGCACAGGATACTCAAGGGACAATTGGTTGAGACCAATGTCTTTTTCCACTGCAATGTGGCCTCTATCATATTTTCTTTAGTATGATATTGGAGTGGCCATGAGAATTTGGGGACTTCATGAAGTGGGAAGTTAAATTGAAGAATTTATTTAGTTTGGGTTTAGTGGGATATATATATTTGTGATATATTTGTGTAGTTCTGATAACAGTTATGGTAACAGTTTTGTGATATTACATGTCCTCAAGAAGGACTGGCTTCTGATAACACTCTCATCATTGAGGGTGCTGACTTACCCAGGTCATGACCTAAAGGTGCAAGGTCAGAGGTCATAGTGCAATATAAATACATGTACCAGGATGGAGGGTCAAGGTTTGAAATATATAGAGCCAGGAGTTAGTCTGCAAAGAGTTCTCCCTGTTATCAGATAGGGAAAATCGCAAGCGGTAGATTTAGTTCTTACAAAGCTTAGTCAAAACAGAAGTTCTCCCCTGGCAGGAATATACCTAGTAATACAGCATATATAATAATAAACACACTGTACATTTTTAAGGGCAAGTGTCCCAAATCTACCTTGTATATTTTGGTATATCAATCCACAGTAGTTCTATAAAAAATTGTATTTTTGCACCCTAGCTATCAACTCTAAAAATCAAATCTTGATCAGTTGTCTTAGTTGTCTTAGTGGAAGAATTACCTTTCTCCTCACCTATAAGAGGGATGTTACAAAACTGTTATAAAATGGAGAAGCACTCAAAATATACATAGTAAAAAAAATGCAGAGGAAAAAAGTATTGGAGATGTGTGGTAGGTACTTAATAAAACATAAGTTATTTTTCTGGATTTTTGATGTTTGTGGTATTTGACAGCTTTTTTAAGTTGGTGATTTAATTCATTTTCTCATTGCAAATGAATTTTATATTCATAATTTGGTAACCATTTGTTAGGGATAGCTCCTTGATTGCACAGTCTTCCAGCCCCCAGAAACCTAGAGCTGCCTCTGCTCCTCAACTGACCGCGGCAGGAGAATACTTTCATACTCTGCCTATCCTCCACCCTCCCAAGTTCAAATGGCCCCTCTGCAGGCTCTTGGGCCCCCTATCTGGCTTACGTCTCCTTCCCAGACGCTTTGCCCCCTTATTCCGAATCCCACCCTTGCTGCCACCTGCTGTGTCCCACCCAGCATCACCTCAACCCCATTCTCATCCCCATCTCTGGTGTTCCCCCATCCATCTCCCACAACTCGAGCTCAGATCAAGGGCCCTGCACTTCCTCCTTACTTGGGAAAGAGTTCAGGCTGGCAGTGGGGATAGCTCAGGAGAGTTTAACCAATTCCTTGATCAGGTGTTTTTTGCTGCATGGGCGAAGAATGGGCAGAGAACCTGAAATGCTGGCCTGGCCATTGGAATTCATGCCAGACCGTGGAAACAGCAGGGAAAATGAGCTCTTCTCAATTGGTAAAGGACGCAAATAATCTGAGAATTCAAATTTGAGAATTTAAAAACCCGAGTGGTCTGAGGCAAGGGAGGAAAACAAAGGAGATCACTGTTCAAAAGCACTTTCCTAAAGGCCTCCTATACTAATAACCCTGCAACCCCTAGGGTAAGGTAGATTCGGTGAAGACAAGCCAGTTACACTCATGCTAGTTTGCTTTGCAAATGCCAGCTGCGAAGAGCGGCTCCAAGGCTGCTCTACCAGGAGGTCTTGGGAGGCGAGCCCTGGACCACCTCACTCAGGGTCACCTTGCCATCCCTTCCCCAGCCCAAGAAAATACATGTTTCTCATTCTTGAAATAATGATGTCCTAAACCTCTGTTCAAGCATAACATCTCCTGGGGAGTTGTGACAGTGATAAGGAAACAAATATTACAAATGCTCAAGGTATTCCTGTGGTTAATCTCACCTACGCCTCTACAAGAACTAACTCCTCCTTCCTCCCTGCCCCCCTCCCTCCCTTCCTTCCTCCTTCTCTCTCTCTCTCTTTTTTTTCATTTCTAGAAAGGGGATATGGGTAGTATAGGAGACAATGAGAGTCCCCAATTATTGAATCATCTTCAGAGAGGAGTTTAATTAATTTATTTTTAAAGATATTATTTTATTTATTTGTGAGAGAGATCATGAGCGTGGGGAGTGCGGTGGGGGCAGCGGAGGAAGAGGGAGAAGCAGACACCCTGCTGAGCAGGGATTCCATCCTCCCGCTCCCATGCAGGGCTGGATCCGGGAATCATGACCTTAGCCAAAGGCAGACACTTAACCTACTGAGCCACCCAGGCACCCCCAAAGAGGAGTTTAAAAACACTCACATGTCACACAGAATAACACACAGTTAACGATCTGGGCTTTGGAGGCCAATAGGCATGGGTATGAGTCCTTCAGGTCCAGGAAAGAGCCATGAAATTGGTGACAGGAATAGGCAGACCTAACTTCAACAAGCAGCAAACATTGTGTTGGCTAAGTCAACTCAGGGGCAAGAACTGTAGATTTCACATAAACGAAAATTGTCTCCTCTTGGTCATCAAATTAGTTGTTAATGTGTTCATAGCCTCAGTCAGAAAGCTTGGGATGCATTGATTCCACTGAATGGGAGGTATGGTTACTATTTCCAAACCAGCATTGGGAAATGCTGGTTCAAACAAGTTCAAGTTTTCCTGACTGATTTTTCTGCTCCTTTCAAAGGCCAATGTACACTGCAATTCTGAAAAAGGAGGAAGTAGTAGGTAATGTTTCTCAAATGTCCTTAGCCTAAGATCCAGTTTTTGTGGCGTGTGTTATGGGATGGTGTTCTGTGGCATATAGCTTCAGAAATAAGCACCAGTCGTAGGAGATCACGCCACGGCTAGTGCCTATGCAATCCTCAACAGCAAACCATTATTGAGCCACATTGATGTCAGCAGGCTAGTGACTTTGTTGTCTTTTGATCCCTCTCTATGTTCTTCTGGATCCCCTGAGTCGACCAAAGTTAATCCCTTCAACTGAAAATAACTGTCCTTACATGGTGGACAGAGTCCTACAGAGAGGTCCACCCAGCCTTCACACCATTGAATGCCCCATGATCTAGTTCTTGGTAAACTGAATTTTCCAACAGAAATAAAAAAGAGGAGACCTTTTTAAAAAGACCTTCTGGGGCCCCTGGGTGGCTCAGTCGGTTGTGCATCCGACTCTTGATTCTGGCTCAGGTCATGATCTCAGGGTCCTGGGATGCAGCCCAACACTGAGTTCTGCACTGGGTGTGGAGCCTGCTTAAGATTCTCCTGATCCCTCTGCCCCTTCAGTACTACCTCCTTCTCTTAAAAAAAAATCTTCTAAGAAATAGAAATCAAGACAAAATGCCATTTGTGCAAACACAGAATAAATTTGGCATCCTTAGCTATTCAACCACATTATTTTGTCACTCCTGCTAACAGGGGACCATGCCCACTAATTGCCAAGATTGAATCATTCTGAGGGCAGAGTTACTAACAGTCTCCAAACAAATTTGCTGCTCTATAAACTTTAGAAATTAAAATACTAATAATGCATTGGCCTTCCAAACAGAGGGATGACAATTCAATAGTAAATAAACATTGTTGCCAGGAATAAGGGTATTTCTTACTCTTTTGCCATGAAAGGTATATAGGCTCTGAGATACTTGGGCTTCAGTGGCAGCAAATATATTTCAGGCAGAAAGCACTCTACTAGTAGGTTCCCTTTTGTCTTATAGACTTTAAGGTCAAGAAACTGCCCTTGGCATGGGCAGATTCTTCCTGTTGAATCTTATATAGGTCAAAGTATTCCAAAGATAGTGAAAAAGAAGAAATAATAAAAGAGTAACACCGTCCCCAAATCATACATATTCTATATGTGTATAAAAATAAAAAGTATCTCGGGTGCCTGGGTGGTTCAGTTGGTTGAGCAACTGTCTTTGGCTCAGGTCATGATCCCGGAGACCCGAGTTCGAGTCCCACATCAAGCTCCCTGCTCGGCGGGAAGCCTGCTTCTTCCTCTCTCACTCCCCCTGCTTGTGTTCCCTCTCTGGCTGTGTTTCTCTCTGTCAAATAAATAAAATCTTTAAAAAAAATAAAAAATAAAAAATAAAAAGTATCTCTATTTATATATGCATATAAAATAAAAGTGTGTGTATTATATATATATAATATGTATATATTTTATATATATGTGTGTGTATTATATATATAATCTTACTGAGGAATCTTTGAGGTGAAGGGGTAGAAGTTCTGACCATACCAACTACCAAAAATGCTTCTATCTCAGCAATCAACAATGGCTCTTCTCTGAACTCCTAGAACACTTAACTGAACAATGTTACTCTGTAATTATCAACTCTCCACTCATTAGTATTTGCTGTTACTCTCCCCTCTGAGCACTTGTGACCTTCTTCAGGAACAATGGTAAACCCAAGCTAGAGGCTCAGTAAATGTTTGTTGGGTTGAGTTGTGTTGACCTTGGATACCTGCTTGCTAGTTCTGTCTCTACCATTATATCAATATGATAGGAGGCAAGTTATTTAACCTCTTTGGGTCATAGTTTCAATGTATCTAGAACAAGCAAATTAGATCAAATCACATCTATGATCCTCTGCAGACCCAGATCTCTGGTCTCTGTTTCCTTCCCTCAGGGTCTTCACTTGTAAAGTAGGGATAAATTCTTGATTTAGCTCTAGGTACAAGCCATTTAAGGGGGCAGGGTGTTTCTCCTTTTTTTTTTTTTTTCCAAGTGCTACTCCTGTGACCTGTGGCTGGGGCCATCTATAAATGTAGGATGACAAGATAACCAGCCATAGGATATGTTTAGAGAATGCTCAAATGTCTTTCCCTTTCATTTCTAACTCCCATGACATGGTAACTGAATTTCACGGCAATGATTCCTTGTATTTGTTCAGTGTTTTACATTTTACATAATGTTGTCTCATATATTTTCTTTGGATACTCACAACTGCCTAACCAAGTAGGAAAAGTAGATATTATTACAACGTTAGATCCAGAAATTGGGACTGAGAAAAATGAATTTGCCTAACAGCACCCCAGGACTATGAAATTAGCAGGTGTGTTCTCTCCACTGCACTTACCGTCTGAGCCTTGGCATCATGGCTACAAAGTGAGCCTGCTCCATGGGTGAGGTGGGGGTGGAATTGAGGCCTCATACATTCAGCAAACGTTGCTAATGTCTCACACATTTAGGTCCCAGGACAAGCATGATACCAATGAATTAATCCAGTATTTTCCACAATGTATTTCATGAAATGGTAGCATAATGAGATTTTGCAGAGAAAATCTCCAGTCAAAGCAATGATATTATATTTATATTTAGAACCCTTTGTGCAATGAAGTATTATTGATAATTTTCTGCCCACAGACCTTCCTAAGATCCTGCTGAAAAGCAATATCAAAGTATGAAAAACAGTAGTCTCCCAAGAATAAGAAAATGAGATAGAGTCACCAACAGACAAGAGATATAGACAAATTTCTGGAGGAGAGAAAGCAGCTAGGAGCATACCAACTGATGAGAGAGGACAGAGAAAGCTATAGCTCAGAATGAATCCAAGGCAGTTGCAGAGGAGGTCGGGGGCAAGCTGTGGGCTTTGAACTTGGCTGGTGGGTGGGAGGCACAATGTGGGGTTCGAGTGGAGTGACTCATTTGGAAGAGCTCTACTAGAGGACAGACAACTGCCACACCCCAGGTGGAGGAGACTTTTACCTCTAGGCACTCGATGGAAGGTTCTCCTCAGGAAGCCATCTGAGGAGCTGGGGGAGGGCTCCTGCTCCCAGCGGGCTGTGACAGCAGTATTTTGAGAGAGACACCCTTCCAGCTTCCCTGAAAGTGAAGATGGTTGATTTGACTCTCCTCTGTCTCTCTGCCTTCCTTGGGAAGCATGGGAAGCTTTGGAAAAGGAACAATTAGAAGATAACACCAGAGTTATTAGGGATTAAAGCATGCATCTGCCCAAAAATGAAAAATCAAATCAGAGAGCCGGAGAATAAAGAGTATTATTTTGTAAGGTGGACAAAAACAAAGGGAGACAGATAATAGGACAGTGATAACAAGAGGCAGAGGCCAAACTCAGAAGGGACACTATGCAACGAATCGGGGTTGTGGAAAGAAAGGTCAGAGGATACGGAGAGCTGGGCCACACCTGACACACCAGTACCACACTTCGTGGGCCAGTCCCCAGCCAGGCAGAGTCCCCGCCCCGGAGCTGGTCGCCATGTTAATGGCGCAGAGGACAACAGTGAAGTGCAAGGCCAGGGGTGCAAAGGAAACAGGACGATAAGGGAGCAGAGCAATAGGAGGCGCCACTGTCTTGGATGGTAAGGAGGGGACAGCTGGCACGGAATCAAGTGAGCCACGTTCCATCCTTGTGTGTGCGGACAAATGAAAGGAGCAAAGTGTGTAGGTGGAAGAGTGACTGGAGGCTGCGTGAGGAGTGACCTCACTGTTCTCACACATCCCCGGAGCAGTTCCTCTAGATCATCTCCAAGCCTGGCATGGTTAGAAAAGGGCCTTCGATCGCTCCCAGTCAGTCCACTTTAATTGCAGAGGTGGACATTAGTGATCTCAGAGCACACATCCCGCCTGACCATGTGCTGGCCAGCACCAGGCAGCACTTGCTCGCGGGCTCTGCTTCTCTTCTCGGCCAACAGTTTCCTCCAGCGCTCCTAGGACTGGGGTTTTATACTGGAGCTATTTTTAGTTGTTCATCCGCGGTGGCTGCTGGGACCTATTGCCTCAAGACGCTGACGAGAACTTTCCCTCTGGGGGAGACGCATTCCATTCTGTAATCTGGCCTGAAGGGCTGTCTAATTGAGATTTGACAATCTGCAACACGGAGAACTAGACACCTCCTTCATGAAAGGTGAGACCAGGTAGCCGTGCTGTGTGCTTAACAGTCAGCAAGAAATGGGCCAAGTTATTTTAGACAGGAGATCCAGAGTGGTCATGCAAAACCTTTTGCTGAGATACAGTGCACTGTTTTTCTCTGGGGTTGACTGATTCTGGGAAAGTCTTGGGTGGGGAAGTCCAGGGAGGACACCTTCATGCTGATTTTTCCCAAGGGTCACCCAGGATCTGTGCCCCAAACCAATGCTCCTTCCTTACCAGTCAAACAGGACACAGACTGGCCTTCAGGAAAGCCACTTGAAAGGCCTGGTGGGGAGACTCTGAGCTAGGTATTTAATCTGCCAGTGCTGACATTTCCGTCCCTGCTCCAAGATAAAAGGGGCAGGAGTGGCCCTAAAACCCCCACTGCCAAAATCATCTTCCCAAAGCACAGTTCTGACCTTGCAACTTCCTAGTTCAAAACCCTCGGAAACTCCCTGCTGCAAACAAAATGCACATTCCAAATCTTAACTGCTATTCCAGGCCTTCTTGCAGCCCAGCACAATCCCAGCTGTCATTTTGTTTCTCCACGCTTCTGCCTTCAGCTCCCTGATGCTCCATCTAAACTAGGTTATTGACTGTTCCGATAAAGGGAGTTTCCCACCTCCATGCTTCTTTGGGACTGGATGTTTGTGTCATCTCAAAATTCTTATGTTGAAGCCCCGAGTCCCAGTGTGGTTGTATTTAGAGATGGGGCCTCTAAGGCAATAAATAAGGTAAAAGGAGATCATAAAGGTGGGGCGCTGAGCCAGTAAGATTGGTGTCCTTATAAAAAAAGACACCAGATTGCTCACTCTCCTCCATGTGAGGATACGGAGAAAAGGCTGCCATCCATAAGCCATGAAGAAAGTTGTCACCAGACCTTCCATGCCAGCACTTGGACCTTAGAGTTCTAGGCTCCCGGACTGTGAGCACACAGATGGCTATTGTAAAAGCTCCCAGTCTGTGGTATTTTGTTACACTGCCTGAGCTGACTGATACAATACCCTTGTGCATACAGTCCCTCTTCTCAGAGTGTCCGTTTCACTATTTCCACAGGACCAAATCCTTCAAAGAAAGTCTTCCTTTCCTGTGAAAGATTTTTTTTTTCACTTTCCTACTGAGTAGTTGTCACTTGCAAATATGAAACCTTTCCTACTGAGCTGAAAGTTCTTGAAGTCCTTGAGGCTATTCATCTGCAAATCACCCATAACTAATCCAACCAGCATCTTTAACACGTGAAAAATGGTATCTGTCCTCTACTGAGTGCCTTCTCTGGGTATGTGTGAAACGCTTTCTTGTGTTTAGTTGGAATCTTCACAATCACCTGACAAGGAAGACATGGTTATTCTCATTTTAAAAATGGTGAAACTTAATGTATAATTCTACTGATAGGTCTTTAGGATAGCCTGACTCATTGAGATGAGAAGCAAAATGGTGGTTGACAAGTGCTAGGGGGAAGGGGAATGGAGAGTTAGTATGTAACAGGTAGAGAGTTTCTGTTTTGCAAGATGATAAGTATCCTGTGGGTATATGGTGGCTCCATAGCGTGACAATGTGAATGTATCTAATGCCACAGAACAATACACTTGAAGGATGGTTAAGGTGTTAATTTTTTTAAAATATTTTATTTATTTGACAGAGAGATAGAGAGCACAAGTAGGTGGAGGTGTGATAGGGGAGAAGCAGGCTCTCTGCCAAATGGGGAGCCCAATGCGGGGCTCAATCCCAGGACTCTGAGATCATGACCTGAGCCAAATGCAGATACTTAACTAACTGAGCCATCCAGGCACCCCTGTTAAGATGGTAAATTTTATGTTAGGTGTATTTTCCCACAATTTTTAAAAAATGGTGAAACTGAGTCTAACGTAACTTGCCCAAGGCTATCCAGCTAGAAAGGGGAGAAGCTTGGATGTAAGCCTTCTCTGCCCACGTTTGTTTTGTTTCATTTTACTGCATCTTCTTTCCCCTTTGCATAAGTGTTCGTGTTCCTCAATGCTCCATCCTTATTTCTTGGATTCTGGGTTCAGGATTAGAAAAAGTTGGCCTCTCTAGGCACACAGAGTAGAACAATGTGCCCCCTTTCCGCAGAAGCAGCCCTACAAACATCTGGTTTCCCGAGTAGACTTGGTTGGATGCCAGCCCTACCTCCCTTAGCCAAACGCCCTTGTGTGAGATACAACTTACATAATTAGTGGTGTGCGGAATGGGTTGTCCCAGCTTAGGAGAGCCAACGGTACATTTCCTCCCAACTTACTGCTCAGTGATGCCACACTGGCAGCTTGAAATTGGCTTAGGTGGGAATATTTGTGCTATGGAAACCAGCAAATACTAAAAATTAAGACTTTTCTCCCCAGAGAAACTGTTACTAATCGTTTACTGAGCACAATGTGCATGCTGACTTTATTGGGGTCTTTACCCTCTTGGTATGAACTTTACACCAATTTCTACTGCTGTTATTTGTACATGCCAGTGAGATTTCTACAGCTAACCTTGTCCCTCTTTCTACTTTATACCCATATGTCTGCCTGCCTATTGGGCACATCAACCTGTATAGGCCAGGGCACATGAAAATGTTGAAAATGCCTCCCTTTACCCAAACTTTCTCCTCCTTAATCTATAGTGTCACGTTCCATGTGGTCTTCTACATCCAAGTAGGCACTCAGTCTCAGATGTTCTATCCCCCAAATAATTTTCACTGACTGCATGTTTTTCATTGTTCTTTGTATTAGCTCAGACTCTCATCACCTCTCACTGTAATATAATGTTGACTGTTCATCGTAGCCAGCTAACTACCAACTTCCATTCACCTTACTGTGTCAGATATTAGTTGCTCAAATGCAATCAACCATTATTCTGCTTAATTTTTCATGACTCCCCATTAATCGCAACGTAGATGCCAGCTTCCTTAGTTCAGCACACAAAACTTTCCACAGTAGGGCTCTAAATTTCATTTTCAGTATCATTCACTCACTGCTTCCTGTGACACAGTCTGTGAACCACTAGCTGATTCCCAATACCCTCAGACTACAGACTATCACCACTGCGTCCAGCTTGCCTTCCTTCCTGCTCAACCTGGGTTCCTACAGAACCATCGGGTTCCAGTCCATGGGTTGAACTGTGAAATTTTCCTGGGCTCCTCCCTCCTCCTGAAAGATCAACCACTCCTTTGCTACCCATTATTACATTGCATGGCCAAGGAGTGTTAGTATGTGTGCACGTGTATGTGTGGGTGTGCACGCGCATTCCTCTTCCCACCTATGTTGTTTGTGAGATTCTTGTTCATTTGTATCATTTTAGTACCCAAGAGAATTCCTGGCCTATAGCAGATGCTAAATATAAATGACCTGGAGACACAAATTTAAATTAAAGTAAAATGACTTCTGTTTGTTTGTTTAATTTTTTTAAACATATAGTGTAGTATTTGCTTTAGGGGTACAGATCTGTGAATCATCAGTCTTACACAGTTCACAGCACTCACCATAGCATATACCTTCCCCAATTTCCATAACCCAGGCACCCCATTCCTCCCTCCCTCCTCCCCTCCAGCAACCCTAAGTTTGTTTCCTGAGATTAAGAGTCTCATGGTTTGAAATGACTTCTATTCTTTTTTTAATATTTATTTATTTATTTGAGAGAGGGAGAGAGAGAATGAGAGGGGAGAAGTTCAGAGAGAGAAGCAGACTCCCCACGGAGCTAGGGACTCGGTGATGCGGGACTCGATCCCAAGACTCCAGGATCATGACCTGAGCCGAAGACAGTTGCTAAACCAACTGAGCCCACCCAGTGCCTGAAATGACTTCTATTCTTAATGGTTAGAAAATTTAAAAAGAATTTTCTATCTACTGAGTTCATGTCCATATCTGTGATTCAGTTAAGCACTTCACTCTTCATAATAAGCCTCTCCTATGCATATCATACCATATTCTCCAAATATAGACCCTGGCCATCAGGGGTCAATCATTTTCTTCAAGGTTAAATAGTTAGTAAATAATACATCTAATATTTGAACTCCATTCTAACTTTAAATTCCATGCTTACGCCACTTCTCCATGATTTGGTTTAATAAGGAAAACCTTTATGGGAGCAAGCAGTGATGACCGAATGTCATAGGGGCATGTCATGTATTCATGCACAATGACCAGGCATCACCTGGAGAGAGCCACTGGGTCTGAGATGGAGGCGACCAGGGACATGTGGACATACAGTTACATGTGGAGGTGAACTAGGGCTCTGTGATAGATATTGCAAAGGGACTCAACTTAAACCTTTTGAAACCCTCCTGGCATGGTTTCCTGTACTATAGAGACCCACCCCTAGAAATTATATTTCCTAGACTCCCTTACAGCCTAGGGTCTAGATGTGCTCATTTCCACTAAGCAATTGCATTATGTGTGAGGACAGATTGGCAGAAGTGAGCAGCATGCAGCAGCAGTGGGCATGCAATATGAGATCTTGCAGTGAGCACCGCGGGGCTGGTGGAAGGTTTGGTGCTCCACCCTAGTGTCACGGGTGGCAACAGCAGAAAGTAGCAGCAGTGGGGATTCCTCTAGAACGATCCCAAGGTATGGCTCAGGGTTTCTCCAGGCTGCTTTGTCCCTGGATGTATAGCACTTAAGCCTGACCCTGAACCTCCCAGAAAAATCTGTGAACTTTCTAACACTCCATAATAAATCCCTCTCTGCTTAAACTACTAGAGTGGATTCTCTTGTCTGCAGCTAAGACCGCTTACCAATACAGGCACGGTCACGGACAATAATCGGCTTGTTCCCCCATCTTCCTAGAGAGATTATTACAGAAGTGTGCAGCCCATTTTAGCTCATTCAAGAAAAGGCCACACTGTTTCATCACTTAGCAAGTTGAGCTCAGTGTTCAGGTTTAAAACAGATACACGTTCGTGTTATTTATATCCTGTTTGTTTTGTGTTTGAATTAATTCAGAAGGTATGATATCATCCCTATAGGTATAACCAGTTCAGACTGGAGGGAATCTTGCCTCCTTCTTAATGTGAAATTAGCCTGAGGAGCTGAATAGCAGCAATGTGGCTCCTTCTCAGAGAGGGGGATAGGAAGTCCAACTTGCCCAGATACTTCAATGAACTCCCACCACATGCCAGGAATTGAGTCAGATAACCACGGTTTAAACTTCCAAGCAAGACTGTGACATGAGCAAGGATGGAAAACGAGGCTCCAAGAAGTGAAGAGATTTGCCCAGTTCAACTGGTTTATAAATGGCCTCACTGGGATGAGAACTCGGGTTTGACACTGAAGTCCACGGTCTTCCGATGCTGCCGGTCTGCCTGTAGTGGAAGCGAGGAAGCGAAGCAGGATCGTCGTCCCTCTTGCCCTAAAACAAGGTGCTCATTGGAAAGAAAAGCCCGAGCAACACAAAGGAGAGGGTAATTGAGGGGAGCAGGCATGGCTTGTCGCCTATGCAAGAGCATTACCCTTCAACCTTCCTTAACATAGCCCCACTTTTCCCAGGCGCTGAGGGAGCTGCTTTACCTTGTGGAAGGTGGATCCAGCCCCTGTGCCACAGTGTGCCCCCTGTTCCCCGCCATGTGACTGAGAAGAGGGGAGGGCTGCTATAGACCTCACCCTGGAGTTGGCTGACCTCACCCCAACAGCCAGTCTCCTGGGCTCTTACCACACATGAAAAATAAACCCTACGGTTAAAGCCATTGTCATGGTTCTTGTAACAAGCAGACAGATGCCCTTCTGGTTCATATGAGAGTTTGCAATTCATAGGAAATCTTATAAGTGTTATGATGAGGTCACAAAAAGACATGAACAGGAGCCCACCCAGAAGGCGGGGCTTGGAGGTTCTATTCCTTCCTCATCTTAAGTCATGAAACCACTGAGAGCCTGGGGAAACCATAATCAACCCCATCAGCACATCCTGGTCAGCATGCTCTCCAAAATCATTACAGGGCACATCTCCCTCACATCTGGGAGTGGGGACCCTTCCTGCCAATCATAATTCAGATGGAGTTCAAGGTTGTTTTTGCCAGAGGAGTTGTGTCCTGAGATTGTAAGGATGGGGCAAAGCTCCACAAGATTCCTCTGCATCTCGTAAGGTTTTATTATCTTATTATCTTTTTTATCATCAAAAAAATGATATATTGGTCTTTTTAACTCTATGGCAGCAGGGACTGTGCCCATGGTGTTCACCACTAGATCCCCAACATCTGGCACTAAGCCTGGCACAGAGGATATGCTGATTCCTTCTTGCTACCCCAGTGCCCACATTTCCTTCAAAGTTTAAGACCTGCTTCCTCCATGAAGTCTTCCCAGATAAATCCAATCCTTGCTCGTTTCTGAATGGCTTCTGTGCTTATCTGGTATGGTGCGTTGCATGTTCTAGAAACTGTTTCTCTTGTTTTAATTTTTAATGCTTCACAGTGTTCATCCTTCTCTCCCTGAGCCAGCGGGTCACAGTCTCACAGAAAGAAACATACCTTCGACTGCTTTTCTATCTCTCACAGTATCAGCACATGAGGTCCAGAGTGCAGGCTCTATAAAGATTAATTGACCTTTTATTTGAAAGGGATGCATAGAAAGGTAGGCAATTGACTTGAGCTATTCAATTTTTTATTATAGAATAAGAGCTTAGCACACTCACAGGAGAATTGTTCAACCTTCACCCTCACATTTGTTCAGTAAACAACCCCCTTCCCTCACCCCAGGTAGCCTTCCCTGCTTTAACTTGCTACGTTATTTTGAGTAAGGAGAAGGACCCTGGTCTGTGTGTCTGGGTTTCAGGATTAATGCTCCATTCGGCCCTAGTGACTAAAGCTGCAGCTTCTTTGATCCTCAAAATTACTGCAGCTTTGATGGTTAGCAACTTGCCACAGAGAAACTGGGCTTTGCCGATGGATACGGACAGCTTCACTGAGATTCACAAGAGCTAATTATTAGTTGAAGGGCTTTGCCTAAATAGTCGCCAGTTTAAACCAATTGATTCCCATGAACTTGTAGCACAGGTACTATTTATAAATAGGAATAACTTTCCTTTTTTATTTTTTTTCTTTAAGATTTTATTTATTTGACAGCAAGAAACACAGTGAGAGAGGGAACACAAGCAGGGGGAGTGAGAGAGGGAGAAGCAGGCTTCCCGCCGAGCAGGGAGCCCGATGTGGGACTCGATCCCAGGTCTCCGGGATCATGACCTGAGCTGAAGGCAGTTGCTTAACCAACTGAGCCACCCAGGCGTCCCAGTCTTTTTTTTTTTTTTTTTAAAGATTTTATTTATTTATTTATTTGACAGAGAGAAACACAGCCAGAGAGGGAACACAAGCAGGGGGAGTGAAAGAGGGAGAAGCAGGCTTCCGGCTGAGCAGAGAGCCCAATGTGGGGCTCGATCCTGGATCTCCAGGATCATGACCTGAGCCGAAGGCAGACGCCCAACGACTGAGACACCCAGGCGCCCCAAGAATATTTCTGTAGAGGAAAAACACACCCAGCTTCAGTGCAGTCAACATGAGGCCCTTGTGTCAGTTATCTATCACCAACCCACATATTTGCTATGCAATTCTTATCATCAAAACCTCAGAACGTTAGTGGTTTCCTAAACAATGCATGCTCTTATTTATTTTGGCTGTTGCCATGTTACTGCTATGCACCAAGCTTTGGCAGTAACGGGAGGCTGATGACTTGTGACAGGCCTGGCACTTCTGTTGACCTGCAGACTCATGAAGGGATGTGGAAGGCTCTGCTATTGAACATGAAAGTGAGGCATGGTTTAAAGCCCAGATTCCTAATCTTCGTCTTCACAAGGTGTTTGCAACGCACAAAACACTTGGTTTCAGGCCTCATTCATGTGGGAGGTCATCTCCTATTTTTTGAGGGAGTGTCGTCTGAGGGCAGAGCTGCCGTTTAACCCATTTCCCCCGGAAGCAATACAGTTCACGCACACATTCATTCTGGACACGTGGGGCCTGGGTACTGGAAGGTAGCTTGAAAATAGGATTCCCTCTTGGGAGCAGCAAAGCCCACTCCTAGGATTTTCCAGAGGATCTCCTAGAATCACTAGAGTTTGAATGGGAAGAGATTAAAAATTGGCATTGCATTGCCTTCTGCTTTGTGCTGGTGAAAGATTAGCTGGGACATCTGTTTTCTGTCTCTTCAAAGGAACAAAGACTCTGCAAGGGACAACATACTCTTTTAAAAGAGAATGGAAAGAAGGAAGGTCAGCAAGCAACTTTTGCCTGAAGGCCAAGATATTTGCAATGGTCGTCTCCCACAAAATCATTTCAGTGTCATTATCATTGGATTTTAGTCCAGTTGGACTTTATGACTACATTCCAAACTAATTCAAACTTGAACTCAAGAGGCCGATGTTTGGGAAGAAAGGAGGAGCAACTCAAAAGAAGTGGGAATCTTAAAGTCAATTAAGACAGCCTCCACTTCTAGCCACAATGGAACAAAAAGACCCAGATTTACACTTAACAACTAGAACATTACTTTAAGTGATTAATTAGTAGGGGCGCCTGGGTGGCTCAGTCATTAAGCGTCTGCCTTCGGCTCAGGTCATGATCCCGGAGACCCAGGATCGAGCCCCACATCCGGCTCCCTGCTCCGGCGGGAAGCCTGCTTCTCCCTCTCTCACCCCCTCTGCTGTGTTCCCTCTCTGGCTGTGTTTATCTCTGTCAAATAAATAAATAAAACCTTTTAAAAAAAACAACTAGTAAAGCAGACCAACTCTATGAAGTGGTGGGTTTTGGACATTGGGCATGGATAGCACAGAATCCAAAGAGAGCAGGATGCTTTCTCTCAGTAGAGGAGACAACAGAGTTTGGGGCACGGAAGCATCAGTGCAGCTAGAATTCACAGATCTAAATACCAGAGGGGATGAAGCTTTAGAGAGAGAACAAGACAGAGGGAGGGAGAAACTACCAAGTGTGGGGAGAGAACTGGAAAGGCGTAGGAGAAACAGTCCCAGGATCTCATGTAGGACCGGTTGTAGTTTGATTCTCAGCGGTCTGAGTGGAAAGACCTCGTACACGTTAGATGGAGTCCTCAGAAGGATATTGCTTCAGTAGTGGAGCTAAACCATTTTCAGGATGGTATTTTCTGGACTCACCCTTACAAAGATTACAAGTAAGCATCAAAAGGATCAAATTCATTTCAAGTACCTTAACTGCATCTCAGAATGAGGCCCAACACTTTAAAGAAATACAACAAAATCCAGTATCAAACAACATAAAATTCACTATGTCTGGCAGCCAAACTTTATTACTAGATTATGCAAATAACTAGAAAAACATAACTCATAATTAAAGAAAAAGACAATCAATAAAAATAAACTTCATGCCCATATACATGGATTCATTGGATATATATGGGTAAGATGATAGCATTAGTGTACAAGGACATTGTCATTAAGAATAGACTCCATATGTTTAAGAAGGTAGGAGAAAACACGAATATGATAAGGAGACAAATGGCAATAAATTCAACACTTAGATTAAATCAACAAATAACTTGAGGGATGAAAATTACCAAATTCATCCATAAAGAAAGATACTCCTGGATATCCCCCTATCTATTAAATAGATCTTTTTAATTTATAGATATTATAGCTATAATATATATCTATATATATAATGTATATATCTATTATTATATAATAGATATATGTTATAGATATAACATATATCTCTATATAAATACATATATATAAATCTATATAGAGATATTATCTATTACATGGAATTTTAAGGGAGGGGGAAGCCTTTCCACCAAGAAACCTCTAGCAAAGATGACTCCACTGGAAAATTCTATGAAACTATTAAAAAACAAATTCCACAAAAGCTCTTCCAGAAAACAGAAGAGGAAGAAACACATTCTCAACTCACTCTATAAGGCCTACATTATCTTGATAACAAAGCCAGACAAAGAAATTAAAGGAAAACTACAGGTTAATATTCCTCATGAACACAGAGGCATAAGCTTGAACAAAATTACAGTAAATCAAATCTAGCAATCTATAACAATAATAATAAATCATAACTCAGTGAGGTTGATCCCAAAAATGTGAGGTTGGAAGAATCACATGATGGGTGCCAAGGTGGCTCAATAGGTTAGGCGACCCACTTTCGATTTTGATGTGGGACTTGGTCTCGGGGTCATGAGATCTAACTCCACCACACATAAGGCTCTGCACTCAGCAGGAAGTCTGCTTGAGATTCTCCTTCTCTCTGCCCCTCCCCCTACTCACACGCTCTCATTGGCATGTGCTCACTCATTCTCTCTCTAAAATAAATAAATAAATTTAAAAAAAAAGAAAAATGAAAAACCACACGATAAACCACATTTGCCAAAATTCAATACACATTCATTCTTAAAAAAAACTCTCAAAAAACTCAGAATAGGAAGGAACTTATGGTATCTGCCTGGGTTTCCTGGGTGGCTCTGTTGGTTAAGCATTTGCCTTTGTTTCAGTTCATAATTCTTGGGTCCTGGGATTGAGCCCCATGTCAGACTCCCTGCTCAGCAGGGGAGTCTGCTTTTTCCTCTCCCTTTGCCCCACCTTCTTCTGCTCTCTCTCTCTCACTCTCCTTCAAATAAATACAATCTTTAAAATAAAGATATCTGTGAAAGACACACAGTTAACATCATCCTTGATGATGAAAAATTGAATGTTTTCCTTCTAAGAATGAAAACAAAGCAAGGAAGGAAGGAGTAAAAGAAAGCATACAGATTGGAAAGAAAGAAATAAAGATGTCCTTTTACAGGTGATGTGAGAATATAGAAGAAAATCTTTGTGAACTTGGGTTAGACAATCATAGCTTAGAAAGGACACAAAAACAAAACCATACAAGAAAAAAATTGAAAAATGGACTTCTAAAGACACTATTCTGGCAATGAAAAGTCAAGCCACAGATTTGTAAACTATTTACAAAACACTTATCTAATAAAGCAATTGTATTGTGACTATTTAAAATTCACTATAAAAAGACACAATTCTAAGATAATAAAAACTCAACATCATTATCATCAGGGAAATGTCAATCAAAACCACAATGAGAGAAAAAAACTGCAATGAGATCTCACCTCATACCTCTCAGAAAATCAAAAACACAAGAAAGAACAGGTTTTGGCAGGGATACAGAGAAAAAGGAATAGTTTGCACTGTTGGTGGGAAGGAAAACTGATGCTGTCATGGGTGAAGACAGTACAGAGGGTCCTCAAAAACTTAAAAATAGAACTACCTTGTAATTGCACTACTGAGTATTTTCCCAAAAGTACAAAACCACTAATTCAAAGGGATCCATGCACTCTTATGTTTAGAGTGGCATAATTTACAATTGCCAAATTGTGGAAGCAGCCCAAGGGTCCACTGATTAACGAATGGATGAAGAAGAGGTGGTGGGTATATATGATGGGATATTATTCAGTTGTAAGAAAGAAATAAGATGTTGCCATTTGCAACAACATGAGTGGATCTGAAAGTGTGAGTGATGTAAGTCACTCAGATGTGGAAACTAAGAAAAAGGCAAATGAACACAGCATAAGAAAAGAAAGAGAGACAAACCAAGAAATATATGAAGAACAAACTGATGGTTCCCAGAGGGGAGGTGGGTGGGGGATGGGTGAAACAGAAGATGGGAACTAAGGAGGGCACTTGTCATGATGAGCACCGGGTGACATATGGAAGTGTTGAATCACTATATTGTACCCTTGATATGAGTATGACCCTGTACATTAACTATACTGGGATTAAAATTTTTAAAATTGTAAATTAAAGCTGCAAGGAAACACCATTATATATTTATCAATATGCCTAAAACTTCAAAGATTGAAAATACCAAGTGCTGGAAAGAAACTGACTAGAAGTCTCAGACAAATTTCTGGCAGTCACTTGGAAAATAATTTGAAGGTTTTTAATAAGATTAAATACCCACTGACCATATGATCTAATAATTCTATTCCTAAGTATTTGCCAAAGAGAGATGAAAACATAATCAATACAAAGCTTATGTGTGCATGTTTACAGTTACTTTGTTATAATAGCCCCAAACTGAGAAAGAACCCAAGTGTCCATCAACTGGCGAATACATGAACAAATTTTGGTATATCTATACAATGGAATACTACTTAGTAATGAAAAGTAATGGACTGCTGATACATATACCAATATGGATGAATTCAAAAGCATAATGGTAAGTGAAAGAAACCACACACAAAAGATTGCACAGAGTGTAACTCCATTTACATACTTTCTAAAAGGCAAAACTATACTGACAGAAAGAGTATCAGTGGTTTCCAGAAGTCAGAGAGTGACTGGGAGGAGATTCATGACAAATGAACAGGAGAGAACTTTCTGAGGTGATTGAAATGTTTTATATCATGATCGTGGTGGTTGTTACTAATTGTATACATTTGTCAAAACGTATTGAAGCATACACTCAAAATTGCTAGATATATGCAATTTTTTAAAAAGATTTTATTTAATTATTTGACAGAGAGAAACACAGTGAGAGAGGGAACACAAGCAGGGGGAGTGAGGGGGAGAAGCAGGCTTCCCACGGAGCAGAGAGCCCGATGTGGGGCTCGATCCCGGGTCTCTGGGATCATGACCTGAGCCAAAGGCAGTTGCTTAACCAACTGAGCCACCCAGGCGCCCCATATATGCAAATTATATCCCAATAAAATTATCTCAAAGAAGCAAGGTACATAGTAGGATATATGGTAATATTTTAAGTATTAAACAAAAGGGAAAAAAGGAAAGAATTTCAAATATTGAACACACATATCTATTCTGCAATGTACACAAAATATCTAAGGAAATATATATGTGAAATTTTTAGAATGAATTGCTTCAGAAATGCAAATGGGATATCTGAGGGGATATGGTGGAAGAGAGACTCTATCTTTTGCACCTTTCAAATTCTGAGCCACGCAAATAGTAAACCTACTTAAGGAGGAAAAAAGTTAGTGAAGTTCCAAAACCTGCTATTATTCAGTATGATTTGAGTCAAAATCCTGTTATTTGTGTGACCATCTCTCTTTGTTACTCATCATTTCCTCCTTCCCCTATTTTAAACATCACAGGACTTCCTAAGAGTATGTTTGATACATACGTCAGACCATGGCAATAATATAAACTTAAGATATGAAAGAGAGAGGTTCCCTGTGGGATGGAGACAATTTTACTGCAAGGTAGAGTCAAGTTCCATGCCCAGCAGGTGTAGAACCAGTGGGACTTCTCAGGTTCCTCTCCTATAACTGCTTTTTTACAGGTGAGAAGCCCAAGGCCCAGAGAGTGCTTGTGAGTTCCCCAATGTTACACAGCTAGTCTGCATCAGAATCCAGATGGGGACCTTGCCCATAAGTCTTACTTCAGAAATAATACCAGGAGAGCAGGTGGCCTAGCAAGGAACATGGTTCAAAGTAAACATTCATCAAGTATGGATTTCCCCTTTGTTTCTTCCCCCTCTAGCAGCTGGCTTCTTATCAGGACCCACCAACCATCCACCCCCACCTCCAAGTCAAGGATCAATGGATACAAGGACATAATGGTGTAAGGCTGAACACATTTCCCAGAATACACGAATCAGTTTTCTGTTAAAAAAAAAAAGAGAGAGAGAGAGAGAACTTGACTGCTCTTCCCACAACCTGCTCAGTTTCAATCAACTTGACAAATAATTATGAGCCCCCAACTATGGGCCAGGCTCTGTGTTAACCGTGGGTGTACCCACACAAGGGACTCAGAAATGGCCCAGAATGCTTTCCCTGTGGTGCTTCAGACCAGTGAGGAACAGCTTTACTTGGATGATTGTAGATTCGGTGACATGTGCTATGATGGAAGTAAGCACTAAAAGAGCATCACATAGAACAACCTGGAGGTTTAGAAATGGCTTCCCAGGGTATTTGAGTCCAGAAAGATGAGGAGAAGTTGGTCAGATGACAAATGGGAGGAAATGCTATAGACAGAGGAATCGGCATGGACAAAGCCCGTCTGTAGGGAGCTCAGCATTCCTGGGGTATAATGAATGAGGCACGATGTTGGGGGAAATGGGGCCAGAGAGGCCATTAGGATGTTGGGGCAGGGCTAGGATCTTGGCTATGCTCAAGGATGGACTTGATCACGTTGGCAAGGGGCAGGGCTTAAAGCAGAGAAGTTAAGTATCCAATATGCAATTTTGTTCCAATGGATGGTCTTTACTCCATTAAGTGGGTAAAGGATACCTGAGAGTTCACTTTACTCTGAGCAACACCTAAGGAGCCCCTATGACAAGCCCAGCAGCCCACAGGACACTGTGCTACAGAGATAAGTAAAATATGGTCCCTTCCTCAAGGATCTAACAGTCTGGTGAACTACTCTTTAAAAAATGGGAGTCCAGGAGTGCCTGGGTGGCTCAGTCGGTTAAACATCTGCCTTCGACTCAGTGTGGAAGGGATGGAGCACTGAGTCGGGCTCTCTGCTCAGTGGCAAGACTGCTTCTCCCTCTCCCTCTGCCTCCTCCTCCCTTCTACTCATGCTCTGTCTCTCTCTCTCAAATAAATAAATAAAATCTTAATAAAGATTGGGGGAGGAAAGAAAATGGTAGCCCAGAAAAGGATCTGTTATTCACTGGTCCAGCACCATGCTCCTCCCCCAATCTTCAGGCTAGCAGCCCCCCTGCCCCCCCCCACCGTCAGTTGGTGTTCTCTCCCCCAGTGTTGACACTACTCACCTTCTCCTGGTTAATGTGCTTGGTTTGGCTCCTCTGTCTATTGACAGACAGTGTTAGGGCCAATTATATGGATGCAGAAACACAAAGGCAGGCCCAGGAGCAAGGACACATTTCATTAGCTATGGTGACATTGTTACCACAGGCTGTCCCTTGTACTGTTTAATACTGACAACTGTGGGACTCTTCAAGTCCTCTAATGCTAATGTTCCTTTTGAGCTCAACAAATCAAATTAAGCATTCAGAATATTGGCTCTCTGCCCAGCTTCAGAATGATGTTAAGAACATGTCAGGCATCTCATCAATGTCTGGGATCTAAAGAGATGAAGCTATAAAAACAGTCCATTGACTTCTCACAGAACCCCTGGCATTAGATGGAAATAGGGATCCCAGGAGTGGCTGTCCATGTGTTCATGCTTTACCTCCACTAATTCCTACCTGCAGGGGCTGTAGTGAGTTGAAGAGTGCCTCCCTCTCCAAAGATAGGACCAGCCAGAACCTTGTGGCTGAAATTAAATTAAGGATTCTGAGATGAAATCATCCTGGATTAGGAAGGTTCCTAAATCCACTGACAAGTGTTTACAGAAGAGAAGAGAGGGGTGCCTGGATAGCTCAGTTGGTTAAGTATCTGCTTTTGGCTCAGGTCATGGTCTCAGAGTCCTGGAATCTAGCACCCACCCCACATGCACATGGCTTCCCTGCTGAACAGAGAGTTTGCTTCCCTCTCCCCCTCCCCATGCTCAAGGTTTCTCTTTTATGCACTCTCCCTCTCTCTCAAATAAATAAATAAAATCTTTAGAGGAGAAAAGAGAGACAGACACAGGCAAGAAGGCCATGTCATGATGGAGCAGAGGCTGGAACGATGCAGGCACAAGTCAGGGGATGCCAGGAGCCACCAGAGGCTGGAACAAGCAAGGAAGGACTGTCCCCCTAGAGCTGGCAGAAGGAGTGTGGCTCTGCCAAACCCGAACTGCAGACTTCTGGCCTCTAGTGTGAGAAAATAAATTCCTATTGTTTGATGCCCCCAGTTTATGGTCATTTGTCACAATGACTCTAAGAAACTAATATGGGGGCTTAGAGCACCACTGTTGGCAGTCCCTTGGGACCTGTCTTCCTCCTGCTGCCTTGCCCTGAGCATCCCTGGGGGTAACTCATTCCCTTTTCCCTCCTTCCCTCCCTTCCTTTAATCATCATTTAAGTGCCATGGATTGAGTATATGAGAAGGGATAAAAGGCAGGAGCAAACAGCTAGAGGGAAAGATACAGACATAAAGAGGTAATTGTAAAATTCAGCATTATGGGCTGAATCATCTCCTCCCAAAATGTGTATGTTTAATTCTAATCCCTAGGTCTCAGAATGTGACTGTATTTGGAGATAGAATCTTTAATGAGGTAATGAAGTTAAAATGAGATCATCAGGTGGGCCCTGGTCCACTATGACTGGTTGTCCTTAGAAGAGGAAATTAGGACACAGACACACACAAAGACCAGGTGAAGACAGGGGAGGAAAATGACCACCTCTAAGCCAGGGAGAGAGGTTTTAGAAGAAACCAACTCTGCTGACACCCTGGTTGAGAAAACAAATTTCTGTTGTTTAGGCTACACAGTATGAGGCACGTGGCTATGAGAACCCTAGAAAATGGATACACTGGGGTAAGAGCAATGAAGAGCAACAGAGGAGACTGTCCAGCTCTGCCGGGAAGCACCAGCAGACGCATTTGCAAGAGATGACTTCTAGGACAGTGGGTTGTCTCCAGAAGGGATAGCATTGAAAAGGGCAGTGCAAGTAAAAGCCCAGTCTTTGAATGGCATGAAGGATGCAGTAAAATACAAGTCAACACTTTTCAAGGCAAAGAGTGAGTGGAGTAGCGGCTGATGATATAGACCTTGGCTGAAAGCCTGATGGAGTATGAATATATTCTCTTCTTCCTGGCCTTTTCCCTGGGGACAGTGGGGAGCACTGCATGGTGCTAGAAACAGGGCATGGTCAGATGTGCTCTTTATATGGACCATTCTGGTGACTATGTGGGGGCTTCTCAGGGGGAGGTGAGCCTAGATGCAGAGTGACCAGTTGAATAAGTGTGGCTAAGTTGACAGTGGCCAGTGGTGGCCAAGATGGAGAGAAGAGAACATTCAGGTGGTGGAATTGACTAGATGGTGAGGAAGTGACAAAGTAGAAATATATGTTACTCAAAAGTTTGAGTTTGTATAAATGGCAATACTGCCACCAAGACAGTTATGGTTGCATGGATATGAAGCTTACGGTCCTTGGAAAAAAATGTCCAAAATTTCCCCTAAAAAACAGGTGGATCGTAGTATGGGTGTTTATGTCAGAATATGACCTCATCTTCATTTTCAGAGCTGACATAATCCCCATGATGATTTAGGTCCTGCTCCTTCATTACTCTTTTGGGAGGGTTTCTCGCAAGGTTTCTTTAGATACTAAAAGGCTTAGAGCAAGCAGCTGGCTCCATAGGAAAGAAAAGGAATGAAATGGGCCATTCATCACACATTCTACTCCCTCCCACATGGACATACAAGCCATGAACACCTAGGTAGGGCAAATGGAATGCATCACAATGATAAATAACCTGAAGGGGTCATGAACTCTTCTGAGATTACACACACACACACACACACACACACACACACACACACACACACACAAGCATAGACTTTTAGAATGTTCCAGAACCTCCCAAAGCATATCCATGAACATCCAGCATCCCAGGCTAGGAATGCCAATATAAAGGAAAGTGCCCTGGATTTAGAGGCCCAAGTCCCAGCCTGATACTAACTTGCAGACTGCCATGGGCAAGTTTGTGAACTTCTCTGGTTTTCAATTTTCTTACACAGCACTAGAATACTCCTTGATTGATGGCATTGGTTCACAAAGCTAACTCATTCATATGGGGACCCAGAAAATGATTTTGAATAAAGTTGGGATTTGATTGTGCTCCCAGCACCCTAATGAAGAAGAAATTATGAGAAAAATAAAAAACTTTGTTCAAACCTGCTCATTGCTCCATTTTAATATAGGCTTCATTTATTCCATGAAAGCATGACTGGGCTCATTCAACAGGCTCAGATTTGTCTCTTCTCACAGTGTTTCCAAAGACACATTTGACATGCCTTGTTAGTGACACCAGGGACCACAGAATAGGAAGACCCTCACACGGCCCCAGACATTTCTAGACATCTGCACAATAGCTACAACTATTAAGTAGTCCAGCCAAGCTAAGACAGACCATAGAAACACATTTTTTAAACTAGAAACTGTGCTAAAACAATATCAATAAAAACTCTGTGCTGAATCCATATATTCTCCAGCCCCAATATAGCATAACTGGATACACATGGAGCTAAAATATAATTCAACATTATACTGGCTAGCTTTTTCCAGAAACTTGTCTTTATGTAGCTAAGTATCTAAATAGTTGGACATAACCAGATAGTTAAATGAATAAATGAATAAATTACAAAAAAAAATCCATAGGTCATATTTTATACAATGAATTTGCATCTTAATGCTAGAAGTAATTTTGGAATTAGAGCTTGCAAAAACAAAACAAAACAAAAACAAAAAGAAATGAAGCTTGCTGCATGACAGTTTGGTCCTGATCCACACAGTATATGGAAATTTAATTTGTTTCTCCATCATCCTAAGCATTGCTTTGCTCCTGATATCACTCTCAGTCGCCTTCAGGATAAAATCCACGCTCCCCAGTTTGCTGTGAAAACTGCACTTCTACGTCATCAACCTCATCGTCTGCTCTGAAACTGCATACCTTCTCTGCACTCCAGTCAAACAGATGGAGTCATACACATGCACAGATTTGCTGCGCCTTCGCTTATTCTAAACCCAATGCCTGCAATGTCCTCATTGACTCCTCACCTGAGCCACACACCAACATCCCAATTCAGCTGCATTTCCCTCTTTTCCTCAGTGGGATTTTATAGTTTCTCACCTGCAATGATGAATTTTTATTTGCCCCCAAACAAACTTCACCTTTTGAAAACTCCCAGGAAGGATAGGCAAGGGGACCTGCTCTCACTAGAGCTTGGCCAAGGAAAGAGCTTCAGGCCCTCAGATGGTGGTTGAAGAGAAAGGGATGCCTTATAGGCCCATAAGATTTTTAAAATTGAACATTGCAGGTGCCTGGGTGGCTCAGTTGATTAAGCAACTGCCTTTGGCTCGGGTCATGATCCTGGAGACCCAAATCGAGTCCCGCATCAGGTTCCCAGCTGCTCAGGGAGTCTGCTTCTTCCTCTGACCTTCTCTCCTCTCATGCTCTCTCTCACTCTCTCTCACTCTCAAATAAATAAATTATTTAAAAATAAAATAAAATAAATTTGAACATCGCTATCAGTACAAAATTAAAACATTTACCCACAACATAGGTGTATTTATTCATTTATAAATTATGCTAATGTACTACTGGAAGAACTCATTGTGTACATTATTAAATATCTAAAAATTACCATGTAAGAGGACTAGAAAAATTAAATAAAAATATTGCTTACCATTCTGTATTCTAATTCTAATATTCTAATATCCCATGAATTATGTTGAATCCCCTACTTTGGATACCATGACACCTAAGACAGCATCAGGCTCCTGTGCTATAACAATAAAAACAATTACTAACAATTCTGTGACACTTTCTGCTATGCTGAACCAAATTATGGGGAATCACTCCTTTAGAACCAAGTTTCCAGGCTATTTGTCTAAGAAACATTAACAAAGGGCTTTTATGTTGCCTGACTTCAGAGGGTACCATTTACATTAGCAATGGTGCTTCCTAAATTTGCTCAGCGTGCAATGTGTGTGACCCTGCATGGGGATCCTGTGAGTTCCTAATCAGAGACAGACTCTGCAGATGCTTTCCAAGGAACAGGCTTCATATGAACTGAGTGGCAAAGTGTGCTGGTCTCATGTTGGTCCTTCCAACCATACCCAAATCTGGAGATTATAATCATTGTCAAGTGGTACACCAGAATAGGTAATAGGTGGTGCCACACATGTGCACCCTGATAAAGAGCTGGGGCCATATATCCTGAAATCATATTAGGGAACATGGATCCAGGAAAGTTTGATAGCAAATTATTGTTAAAGTTTTATTTGAATATCCTGACCAGTGCCCTTTACACAATATTACACTATTGGTGTTAGGATCAACTAATGGTACATTCATTAAATGTCTACTAACTATAAGGTGCTTAAAATAAAAGTTATTGTTTTATGGATGGTTCACACTCATCACAATAAATAGCAATTTAAGCTTATAAATATTGAGCACTCATTATATGTCAGATACTATACCAAGCAATGACATAGATTATCTTATTTCATCTTTATCATGGATTTTACCAATAAGGAAATTAAGGTTCAGAGAAGCGAAACAATTTAACAGAAATTAATTGGCTAAGCCAGATTTCAAACCATGCAGATTTCCAAAACCTGCTCTATGACGTATACTGCCTCTTGCAATCAGTGGCATCAACTTCATGCACGACAATGGTGTTCATTTGTACCATTTTTCTTTGTAATAACCATCATCAGAATAATTTTTTCTTTGCATTAAACAAAATGCCAGAAATCTCTCTCTCCCTCTTTTGTCCCTTTTCCCCACTTTGTCTCTGTCTCTCTCCCTTTCTACTTTTCTCCCTCTCTCTCTCTCTCTGTCTCTTATACACATACATACAAACACAATTATGTCTACAGGTCCCTCAGTTTTAGCAGAAAGCATAAAAACAGTTCTCACAATCCTATGTGGCAAATTCTGAACCAACCACCCTTCTTGGTTGCCTATAATATGGACCACAACTCTCACTAGGCACATTTTTTTCACTGGATCTCAGTGAATGACAAAGAAGCAATTATTTCTTTCCTTTTATTATCTTCAAGAATTGTGTTTCTCTGACTTCCCGTACAGGACAGTTGGAATTAAGATGTGGTGTGTTCATCTCTTATCCAGTACCTGGCATGTAGTTCATGTGTTGTAAATGATGGATGGATGGATAGCTAGATGGATGGATGGCAAGAAGGATGAAAGGAAGGAAGAAAGGAAGGAAGGAGGGAGGGAGGAGGAAAGAAAAGTGCATGAGTGACTGTATGAGCACATTTTTTTGTGCATATATTCCTGGAGAAGAGGTCCATAGGTGAAATGGGAATAACATCTCCATTTGCTCAGTAGCTCCACTCAAAACCCCTAGAGTCAATCTTGGCTCTTCTCTTTCTTTATACATCATATCAGTGGAAGCTTTGGGTTAACACTTCAAAGCCATTTCAGTCCTTCTCCTCACTACTTCCACTGTGATCACCATTGGCCAATCCACCGTCATCTCTTGCCTAGTTTTTCAACTGCCTCCAAACCATCTTCTCTGCTTCTACCCTTTCTCTATTGTAGTCTGCCATAAAGGATGCCTGGGTGGCTCAGTCAGTTGAAGGGCTTACTCTTGATTTCAGCTCAGGTTATGATCTCAGGGTCGTGGGATCAAGCCCTGAATTAGGGCTTGAGATTCTCTCTTTCCATCTTCCTCTGCCCCCTTGGCCCCAACACACTCTCTCTCTCTCTCTCTCTCTCTCTAACAAATAAATGAATCTTAAAAAAAAAAAAAAAAAAAAAGGCAGCTGGCTCTGATGCCTCCAAGTAAAAGGGAAAGATCTTCCTCCACATGGTCTGTGCCCACCTCCACCTCTCTGGCCTCACTTGCTACATCTTACCTCCCACTGTCCCCCAACTCCAACCATGCTGCCTCCTCACTCCCCTCCCCGCTATTGCTCTTTCCCACTGTGAGAAGCTGAAGAATGGCTCCCAAGTATGTCCATGTCCTAATTCCCAGAAGCCATGAGTGTTGCTCTTAATGGCAATACTGACTTAGCAGATGTGATTGAATTAAGGATCTTAAAATGGAAATTATCCTGTATTATCTTGGTGGAGCCAAACTAATCAGAAATCTTTTTAAAAGAGGGACATAAGAGGAGTCAGATCAGAAGAAGGTAGGGTAAGGAGAGAAGCAGGAAGTGCCACAGTGATAGGATGTGGGCCAGGAGCCAGGAATGAGGACAGCTTCTAGAAACTGGAAGAGGAAAGGAAACAGATCATCCCCTGAGCCTCCCGAAAGAATACAGCACCTCCAAAACCCAGATTTTAGCTCCATAAGACTTAGTTCAGATTTCTGATCCCCAGAACTCCAAGGGAATATATTTATGTTGTTTCAAGTTGCTAAGTTGTATGATCTTCTGCTATGGCAGCAATAGGACTCGTTCTCACCCATTACTCTGTTTCATGTTTCTTTAAATCACCATTGCCAGCAGGCATATGTTGGATGTACTTATACGCCCATCAGTTGTTTTTCCCACTACAGTACAAAGTACAGGGGGAGCCAGGGCTTTGTTATGAACCCATGGCCTGGCACAATAATGATATATTACATAAATAAATAAATGATACATTTTAATTATGCAATTTCCCGACACCCTGAAACGGCTGAGCCTCAGTGAAATATTGGTTGAACCCACAGTGACAAACCTACATGACATTTTCCCTGGCTTGTCTAGAACAGCTGAAAATGCACCTAGTGCGTATGGGTTATGACGCTCGCAGCCCAAGGGATCTACCCTGAAGAATAACCCCAGGAGTCCATGGCAACAAGCCCTGCTCGGGAAAGGTGAGCCGCAAAGCACACCCCAGCCCCATCCAGCGTGGGGCTCTCAGCATTCTGCTGGCCCCACACCAGGGAGCTGGAGGGAAGAAGGAGCCTGAGCAGGTGACAGTCAGACCCTCCTCTCCCATGCAAGGAGAGAAGCCCCTGTAGTCCCTGCCTTTGCCTATAAATTCCATTCAATACTGACTAAAGAGCTGCAGTGGGGATGGTGGGGGGTCAGGAAGCAGGAAAGATGAGAGTCACTCTTCTTACTGAATGCTGCTAAATATCTTTAAAAAAGAGTTCACACGTAGGAGCTGAGGTGTCTTAGTCAACAATTATATTAAATACTGGGGACACCTAAAGCGTGGAGCACTGGGTGTGGGGAATGGGGAATGAATCTTGGAACACTAGAAAAAAAAATTTTAGTAACAATAAAAAAAAAAAAAAAAAGAATGTAAACCGGGCGCCTGGGTGGCTCAGTTGGTTAAGCAACAGCCTTCGGCTCAGGTCATGATCCCGGAGACATCCGGCTCCCTGCTCAGCGGGAAGCCTGCTTCTCCGTCTCTCACTCCCCCTGCTTGTGTTCCCTCTCTAGCTGTGTTTCTCTCTGTCAAATAAATAAAATCTTTAAAAAAATAAAAAAATAAAAATAAAAAGAATGTAAACCTAAAGAGTTCATTAACGGCAATATTTGCTTTCCGGAACCACAGATCTTAATTAACGTAGGACCACACATTCCCTTCAAGGAGTTTTCCCCATTGCTTATGCCAGCCAGCGGGAGATGCCGATACTTCCCTTCCCTCCTACTTCTGTTTGCTTCAGCACCAGTGGCAGGCTAACTGCTGGTGAAGTCGGCACTTGGCCAAATTTACCAATGTCTCAATGGGCGTCACTAATGACAACGACCCACCTTGTCTGTTGCATAAGGTTGCATGGATGATTTTGTCCTGAGAAAAATACACCACTAGTCCTCACTAAGTGTGGGGTTTTGTGGGTTTGGGAGTTTTTTTTTGATTTTTGTTTTTTGTTTTTGACTAACCTAACAGTGATGTGGATTTGGAAGGTGGAAGGCTGCACAATTGTATGCACCTGTCCCAATGTCAGTCACCTCCTCAGGGGAGCCTCTCCTGATTCCTTCCTGCACCCTTGGGCACTCGCTTCTCCCGGGATACCCATAGCACTCAGCTGGAGCTTCTAGTTCACCGAAATTAACTACATGCAAGCCCGTCTCCTGCACCACACTGCTGATTTCTTGACAGTAAGTTCCCTCCTTGTCTCTCACGTCCCCCTCCCCCCCAGATAACATAATACCAGGCAGGTTTTGACAGGTAACTAGGTATGAGCCAGACACTCCAGCTAGGTGCTTTTTAAAGACCTTGTGGTAGAATAAAGGAGATGCAATTTACACACTCAACAGCTAGGGAAAACACAAAGTAAAAAAGTGATAATATATTAAAGTATTAAGGTATAAATAATAATATATTAAAATATAAGTAAAGTAAGTATAATATAATAATATATTAAAGTATAATATATTAAAGCAAATGAAGTGTATTTTACTGGAGTTATTAGAAACCACAAAGGTGAGAAATAAGCACAAACTGATGGTTTTACAGGTTCATTTCTGTTAGCAAGAAACACTAGGATTTACTAATACACTGTCTTCATACTAAGGGAAGTGTAAATATGCATATTGTCAGGAGTAGATGTTGGGGAAAAACATTCTTCCTTCTTGATTCATAAAGATGATTTGTCTAGCCCTGAAATGCTTTTTCATGTTTTGATAACTTTACCACAACATCAGTCTAAAACAAAGATTACCAAAGTTCTGAGTTTCTGTATCATAAGCATTAAACATTAATACTGGCTATTAGTCTCTTAATACTTCTACCACGGATACCATTTCACTTCATCAGATGTTTTAGTTATATTGATGCCCAAAGGGCAGGCTCAGTGACAGAGGTAACATTTATTGACTGTGTATCTGAAATATCTTTGACCTTAGAAATGCTAAGAAGGAAACCCCGGTGCCAGGCTGACTGCTGAATTGACTTCCTCTAGCAACACTTGGTTTCATTTTTGAAAATCAAATTGACAAAAGAAATCTAACCAGACAGGAAACTATATTCAATGTCTGTCACAGAAGTAAGGATTTGAGCCACATTTTCTGCTCACTTGGAAGTGAACTCTAAAAAAAAGCTTTGCCCGTGATATATAAAAGTCAGTGATTTAGACACACAGTTTAAATGCACTTTCCATTTCTTAAACTTTGGAGCAGTCCTAAGTGAACTCTGGAATTGACTCATTTAACCAACCCTACTCTTGATGTCTCAAGATCCAAAGACCATGACATCCTACATCTTTCCCTAGACACTCGGAGCGAGAGAAGACCCCAGTTAGGCCTTACCTTAACAAACAGGATGATCTCAGGGTTCGTGGAAGGTGGTTCATTTCCTTCCAAACCATCAGCAGCAGAACTGCTGGTGCAGAAGGCCCTGCTCTGCCGGATGGTGAAGTTCTTGGGGGAAAGCAGGTCTTCCCCCATCATGTCTCCATGCTTCTGGGGTTCCTCCAGGCCAGGTTCCTGGTCATGGGTTGGTGAGTCTAACTCTTCTATTGAGATGTCCCGGTCTTCCTGCCACTCACTGGATTGGAGATCCTGGGACTCAGGATCTACTTCATCAGGCAGGAGGTATTCTGCTGCTTCTGGCTGGGAAGAGGTCAAGCTCTTCTCCTCACCCCCAGGCACATAAACAGAGTCATATTCATGGGTTTCCAGATCAGTGGCATACACATAGCTTTCTGGCAGGCCTTTGTGGATGTTATCATAAAAAGGAACTTCATCCTCTTCTGGCTGGTCTGGAAGCTCATACATTCCTTGCTTTTGGACTGTGTTATGGATGGTGTCATTTTCTTTGTCATTCATGTTCATTGATCCACAAGATCTTTTGCAGATGGACCTGAATGAATCAGAAATGAAGAAAGGGATAGAGGATGCTGTACCAACTTGCAGAGGAATCAACAGGCTTTTTAAACACAGTGACTAGCAACAGCAACCAATGAGAAGTCTCTAACAATCATTTACCAGAGACTTTCATCAGCAAACCACAAGTCCATTGGGCACAAGATAAAGTTTACACACTCAAGTTAACTCCTTCACTCCTAAGAATAGTTTCAAGCAGGCTCTGGGGTTTTCCCCACTGCCAGGAACTCTGAGATTCTCTGGTTTAGCAAGGGGTTGAGTTATCTTCCCAGCACACGTTGAAATTCTGAATATTTAACCATTTTCCACTAAAGGCGGCTCCCTCTTCCAGTTGCCTCCAAATGTTGATAGCATTCAAGAAGTCTCTGCAGTTGAGGGGGAGCAGTTCTCCACAAGAGTAACTCATCTATTACTAGCTGAATTCATGACATGAAACAATTCTGCGAGTATCCATACCCTATGATACATGAGTTATACATGCACCAGTTAGGTAATAAATTCCATCTGCATTTCTTATCTGGAACCACCACTAGGTGATTAAATGGCAGAAGGAAAAGGAGATAAATGCACTGGACTATAGTCACACCAGTACAGACCATCCAAAATAAAGAAATCAAAGATTTATGGCTTTGAGTTTTATTTTCCCTCTTAAATCCATGTGATCATCACAGTCAACAAACCTTCACCGAGATTCTGCTATGGACAGGATACTGCTTTGAGCACTAATCTTATGAGATAGAAGGTACATTCTCTGCTGTCGAGAGATTTTCTATTTGGAAGGCTGGGAAGAAAAACTAAACCCTAAAGGCACAGAATAAACTATTCAAGATTTTTTTTAGTGCAATTGGCCTACATCTGACATAAGTAGGAAGGAACTACATACATACATAAGGTTGCCTATTTGATGTCACTGCAGATGTCACAAGTAGACAGGGTCTTTGTTTGTTTTGTTTTTAAAGATTTTATTTATTTGACAAGAGAAACACAGATAGAGAGGGAACACAAGCAGGAGGAGTGAGAGAGGGAGAAGCTGGCCGAACAGGAAGCCCGATGCGGGGTTCGATCCCAGGACTCAGGATAATGACCTGAGCTGAAGGCAGCCGCTTAATGACTGAGCCACCCAGGAGCCCCTGGCTCTTTGTTTTTAATTAGGTACTCTATTCTGCTAGTTCTTATTCCCTTCTTCGAATCATGCACTTGGTTCTCTTGAAGTGAGAACCCAGATAGATTACAAAGGCACTTTAATGTCTAGAAACCATGTAAAAATTTAAGAAGCAATGCAACTCTGGACAGAGCATTGATGAACATCTTATTAACAGCACTCCCTTGTACCCTTAGGGCCAACATTGCATCCAAGACCTCCTGGAGCAAGCTAGAGCAGAATTCATAGAGTTCTAGCTTTAGCGATGGTTCAAAGAATAGGTAAATGCAAAGATGCTAGAGACAGACCTCAAAGGCTCTTGAAAAGTGAATTTTGATGGGTCCAAATCCTGATACATGACCCTAGGCATGTACAACTCAGTGGAGCCCCAGCTCAAATCCCCCTCATAATTTTAACGCTAGAGAAAACCTAGAATGCCATTTAGTCTAACATTCATCTTACACAGGGGAAAAAGTCTGAAACCTAGAAAGGGAGGTGATGGTCCAAGTTCACACAGAGAGTTAATGATGGAGCTGATTTCATCGATGATTTCCTAACCTCCAGCTCGGTGATCTTAGCTCCTCGCTCCCTCTTGAAGTCAGAGTTTTCCAACCTATATATTTGATCACACAAGCCTCCCCTCTCACCCCACATCCAAAGAATCCTTTTCAGATATTTTCTCCCATGAAATGAAAATACTTCAGATATATTACGTATCTGCTTGTGTATTGTATGTGTATCTGTGCTTCATATACAAGAAAAGAACAAGCTTTTGGTTCCCTAAGGACCAATGTTCACTCCTTTGGGGGTGGTCTTGCTCCTTTTGAGAATGTGTGCTTTTACTGTTGAAGTACTTCTGGAGGGTAATTCATCATCTGGCACTGGGTTCCATACCATTCTGCATTATTACCAAGGAATAATATTCCATAATACAGGCATATATATGCAGCATGCTACTGGGTCCTCACCATGATGACCCAGCCAGGCCATGGAAGCTGGTTAATCTTAGGTTAATATCACACAGATATTTTATAAATTTGATCCTCCTATTTCCCACCTCAGGGCACACCTATCATGTTTTGGTCACAGGTTGTAAGACAAAGCCAGTCATCCTGTTAAAATGTCGGTCAGCTCTGTTGAACTCCTATAATGACTCCCAATTTCTCCCCATAAAAGTCAAAGTTCTTACAATGACCCACAAGATCCTACAAAATCAACACCACCTTTCCTATACCTGCTTTCCACCCCTAGTCTCAGCTTACAATTTCCCAAACTCTTCTAAGTCCTTGCTTATATATCCCCTTGTCAATGAGGCCACTCTGTCCTGTTTCAAATATCAACCCATTCCAACTCTTATCTGCAACTCCCTCCATTACTAAAAACCTTTACCTGACTTTTAATTTCTTTTTCCATAATTACCTATCACCTAATAAGATATGATACATTACTTGCTTTTGTCTAGAGTTTATTTTGTTTTCTCCCACTAGAATATAAGTGCTGTGTGGTCACAGATCTCTGTCTGCTTCTTTATCATTACCTCAAGCACCTAGGACAGTGACTGGTATATATTACTCAATATATATCTGTTGATTAAACTTTGATGATTGTTTGCTATCTTTATCCTCCACTGAATGCAGAAGAGAACAAAGTCCATGACTATTTAGCCAACTGGCATATATCTAAAATTTAACAGATATTTGACACATCATTGATGCTTATTAAATGTTTGGGTTTTTAAAGATTTTATTTATTTATTTGCTAGAGAGAGAGTGAACACAAGCAGAGGGAGTGGCAGGCAGAGGGAGAAGCAGACTCCCTGCTGAGCAGTGAGCCAAATGGTGGGCTCCATCCCAGGACCATGGGACCACAACTTGAGCCAAAGGCAGATGCTTAACCAACCGGGCCACCCAAGTGTCCCTAATATTTGTTTTATACACAACTAAAATGGAGGAGACGTGTCTAGAATTCATGTTCTTTTACTTCTGGTCCACTTTTCTTTCTGTATTATGAGTATAAATATTATCTCCTTACTGTATTTAAACTCCCACAGGAAGAGAACTAATACCTGGGTCTTCCACAGCACTTTTATAAAACAAGTTGGCTTGTTAACTTATAAAAGAGAGTCTATCGATCGATTAATCAATCAAAAACATTTTGAGGTCTTCATATATACGTTATTTGTAACCTAGGAAAGAAAATATGCCATATAATATTCATTTGTTTGAGAAGCTCTAGATATGAGCTTGCCTACTTTCTGAAATACAAGTTTGCTATGTCACTCCCATGTTTGGAAATTTTTGGCAGGTTCCAAGCATTTATAGGAAGATGCCTCTTTCAAGATGTTTCACAACCAGAACCAAGCCATCTATCCTGCCAGCTTCTCTCCTCAGAACTTCCCCCTATTTTTTTTTAATTTTTATTTATTTATTTGAGAGAGAGAGAGAGAGAGAGAGAACAAGAGCAGCAGGCAACAGGTAGAGGAAGAGGGAGTCTTCTGGCTGAGCAGGGAGCCTGACACAGGGCTCCATCCCAGGACCCTGGGATTATGACCTGAGTTGAAGGCAGAGGCTTATCCAACTGAGCCACTCCCCCAAATGTTCCCCCAAATTCTGCAGCCAGATAAGCTGCTCTTTCCTGAACACACTGTGCTATTGCCTACCCCTATACTTTTGCACCTATGTTGCCTTTACTGGGCACAATTCTACTCATTCTGCTATGTGCAGGATATAAATATACATAAGACATGATCTTGTATGTATGTACAACTGAGGAAATTTACGCATTAAAATTCAGGAGAAAGGATTCAACTGGGCCAACGGCAGGCCTGCCCATCATCTAGAATAATTTGGGGCCAATGTCTGATCTTCCACTTCGCACGTGCAAAGATTCAACTTTGTTGGTTTGCAAAGGGTTTTTCAAACATTGTAGAACAGGGCCACTCTAACTAAACCAAAGAAACATCACATTAGCAACTAAAATCCTACATATTATTTTACTACAAAAAAACCCAAAAACTGCCCAATTGACTTGAGTACTTCCTTAGGAAAAAAAAAAAAAAAGAATAATCTGGCATCCATGTGGCTCAGTCATTAAGCATCTACCTTTGGCTCAGGTCATGATCCCAGAGTCCTGAGATTGAGCCCCATGATGGGTTCCCTGCTCCTTGGGGAGCTTACTTCTCCCTTTTCCACTTCCCCTGCTTGTGTTCCCTCTCTCTCTCTCTGTCAAATAAATAAATAAATAAAATCTAAAAAAAGAAAGAAAGAAAGAAAGAAGCATAATCTCTTCATACCAGCAAAGTCAACACAAGGAATCAGTTAAGATAATGTACTCATATTATGTTCATGTGGTATTTACATGATCTGAGACAATACCCACCCTTTTAATCCCAAAATCAGTGAATTGTGCCTTTTCTTTTTATATCAATCCATCTCATTAAGAACTTACATTGTTTTTTTAAGAAAACATTTGACCCTATTAATAGTCTCTACTGTGCATTTCTTTGCACTTTCATTAATTTCTGCTCCTATCTTTATTATTTTCTTTCTTTTCCTCTCTTTGGTTTTACTTTGCTGTTTTTATCCCAAGATAATTGTGATGGATAAATCGGTTTTCAGCTTTTCTTCTTTCCTGATGCACGCACTTAAACCCATTAATTTTCATCTAAATACAGCTTTTTCTGAGTCCCGCAAGATTTTACATGTTTTATTTTTATAGCCATCCAGGTCAAAAAGATTTAATTCTTATTTTTGTTCTCTTGATTTTTGTTTTATGTTTTGAGGGCTATATTATTAGGTATACATGGATTCAGAATTGTTATATCATCTTTATACATGGACTGTTTTTTCAATATAAGTGTCACTATTTATATAAAAAATCTCTAGTAATCAGTTTTCTGATTACAGTTTTCTTTTGGTTAGTGTTTATGGATATATTTTCTCAAGTTTTTACTTTCAATGTTTGTGTGTCCTTCTATATAAGCATTAGATAGTCACACTTTTATTCAGGCTGACAATCTTTGCTTTCAGATTGAGTAGTTGTTCTAGAAACATTTAATGCTATTGCAGTGGATCTAGGCTAAATATTTTATCTTACAATTTCTATCTTTAAAAAGTGATCAAAAACTTGAATAGAAATTTTACCAGAAAATAATGTATGAATGTCACATAAAGTAATTAAGGAGTGCTCAACATTATTAGGTCTGAGGGAAATGCATTTCAATGAGATCATTTCATACCACTAGAACAGCTAAAATTAAAAAGACTAACAATACCAAGTGTCAGTGAGAATGTGAAGCAACCAGAATTCTCAAACACCAACAGGTGAGAGTATAAAATGGCACAACGACTTTGTGAAATTATTTGGCAGTTTATGATAAAATTAAGTACACAGGTAAACACATACCCTATGACTCAGAAATTCCTGCAAATTTTAGAAATGTATCCAAGAAAAAAATTAGTGTGAAAATCATCATAACAGGTTTGTATGAGAGTGCTTAAAGAAATTGAATTCCTTATCCAAAAATACTGGAAACTTCTAGAAAGAGGAAAATGGACAAACTGTGGTGCATTTATATAACAAATATTACTCAGCAATACCAAAGGCATGAATCACTGATATGGACAACAAAATGGATGAATCTCAGAGACCCTACATAGAGAAAAAGGCCAGACATAAAAGAGTATACTAAAGTGTTTCCATAATAATTACATTAACTTAAAAACATAACAAAGGTTACAGTACTTCTAATCATTTTTTAAATGGGTACTGTGCAAGAGATTTTAAGGCTCATTTCTATAGCTGATTGATAAGAAATGCCCCAGTTAAAACAATTGTCTTAGATTTCCTCTTGTGGGAGTGGAATTTCTCAGGTTACTATCATTAAGTAATGGGAGTTAAAACCACTCCTCTCCCTGGAATACAATCCTCAAGCTGAACAAGCCAAGCAAAGGAATTTGTGTGAAGCTCAGGTTGCCAACAACATCCTGACCACCAGTGTTGCTAGGAAACGATGAACAGTGTCATTACAAAACTTCCAGGAATAGTTAAATCAGTTTATACAAGGCATCAGCAAAGAATGCCCCAATCCTTACACACTTGAGGAAATAAGTCTTAACATTCCCAGTTTCATAGTTTGCTTCTTCATCCTTTTCTCTGAATCTAGGTCCATTTATGCATTACTCAGATGCAAAATGCCATATTTTCATCAGTTTCTATTTAAGAAAATCTATTCACATCCAAAACCTTCATGGAGATTCAGGGGTCACACGGAGTAGTCACCTCAGGTGGCTCCATTTCACTGGCCCACCCCCACCCCACCCCCTTTCTTAGTCCCTTCCTTTGTCCCTTCCTCCACACTCAGAGGACCTATGGGTTCTTCTAGTTTCTCCCACAGATTATTTTTCAGACTAACTCCACTCACATTAAATTCAGGGGATGGGTCTCTTCTTCAGCTTCTTTCTCAAAAAGGCTTTTAAAGAATGTCCTCAGACTCTCATGTCTTTAGTACCCTCTCTGAAGAGAATCTTCATGGATATGATACTCTCCACCTTGTTGCACTTACATTCAGATGTGGCAATTTCCTGATGAGGTATTTGGGGACACTGAAGACCCAGTGGCCACGCCTTTCCAAACAAAAGCAGTATCTCTGAAATCTCTGAATTGTTTGATCTTTAAAGCATGGAAATGGCTCAGCTTCCAGAAAAAGTGGGCATGGCCAGGTTATGTCAGGTCAAGGGAGCAAGCCTTGAGTCCTGTCTTGCTTTGCTCTCCTTCTTATCAGTGGTTTGCAGATGATGCGGAAGGGGAAACGAGGATATGTCAGAAATGGCTGTTTGAAGAGAGCTTGGAATCTGTCCAACATTTCTAGATGAAGGGGGTGAAGATAGTTTATAGACCTAAATTTCCTGCAGAGCTCAAATATTTGACTTTCACTAGTGGTACTCACTTGAGTTTAATATCAGTTTATTCCAGCCAATTCTGAAAACTCTCAAACCATAGACTCCTAAAATAAGAAGAGATACTGAAGTCGGATCTTACAACAGGTCCTGGAATGATTGATTGAGCCCTACTACCTATGGTAAACCTGTGACTTAGAACATGACACTCTAGTCTGAGGTAGCTGAGTGAGCAGGTAGGTTTCAGGAAGGTTAGCACAAATGGTTGACCTCAGACAAACGGGGAAAAAAAGAGAGGGAAATATAAATGAGTTATTTCAGGAAGGGCAAGTTTATCTCCAATGCCAGTACCTCCACTTGCTTTTCTGCCTTCTTCTCTTCACAGTACCCATCCCTTCTTCACTGCTTTTGTCCTCTGAGAAGCCACATACTCTCAAGAAGCCACTGGCTTACCCTCTCAGTAATTTCTTCATGTCAAAAAAAAAAAGTGCAAACTCAAACCAAAAGAATGAATGGCTAATGGTAAATATTCAACTCTCACTCTTAGGAAGATCTATTTCTCACTTCTTGTTTTCTCTACTAATTCTCAGTTGTCCCATATATAGAATGAGAGTAATAGTATGTGTTATTGAAGGATTTACTTAAAAAATGGCAGTAAGAAGCTTATCATAGTGCCTAAGTGGCTCTTAACTGGCACTCTTACTACTGCTACTGTTACTACAACTAAGCTTTATTCCTTAGATAACAATATGAATCCTGTTGTCTTTTTTAGAGGAATAAGCAAAGAGTAATGCTCCATCTAAAGACAGGAAATCTGAGACTACAAAAGGCTGCAAAATACAGTCTATGGCTTTAAGAGTTTAAAATCTAATTGAGTGTAGAATATAATGCACCAGCAAAAGAGTTAACTGGCAACAGGAGGTACTATGTGTAGTGACAAGTAAGTGAGACTGACCTTTGGGACTGTTTAATTTCAGAAGAGGGTAGCCTGGGGTTCACCCTAAGCTGGAAGTGAGAGTTCCAGGCGAGTATATTGGGTAGTAGATGAGACTGGGATAAGTGGAGTGGAGAAGGGAGGGAAAGGTATGAGGTGTTGCAGCAGAGTTGAGAATTCACAATGATAATAAATCAGATTGGGTGGAGCATGCAGACTATCAAAAAACTAGAGATGATGGGCAGCATGGGATTAGACTGTGGACACCCTGGAATGGCAGGCTCAGAAATCTGAATTTTATGCCATAGTATACTGTTGAGGATGAGCAGACACCTAACACAGAAAGAAGCTCAATTCCAGAGCCATTTAAACTCCAGCTAGGTTCAAGACAGAGACAGGTGCTCGGCAAAAACTATTTTCCTATTTTCAGTAGCTGGTATTGCTTATTGGAGCAACTCGGTCTACTGGCACATCACAGCACAACATCCATATTGCCATATGGGCAACATCCCATCCCATATGGGCACAGGGAAGAGGGAAGAAAGCATGGATAAGCCACCTGTAAACTTCCAGTGGTTCTGCTGAGTCATTCCCATCACTGTGATATGCCTCCCTCTTGGCACCCTCTCTTCCATGGTGCTCCACCAAACACCGTCCCCAGCCAGCCAATGCAGAGTCTTCATCTAGTGGTTGAAACCTGATGAATTTCATGCCTTATGGTCCTGATTCTGGCATAGACCCACTAGAGGTTCCTCTTCACAAATGCTTTCTTGCATATGAACCCCCAACTCTCTTTCCAAATTGTAAACAGTCATTCAGACCTTGACTCATCACTACATTGGTCCACCTTGGTGCTGTCTATTGTAAAGTACACAACCTGGAAGGGCTCAGTATAAGTTATTGATGATGTTTCATTACTGAAAGGATATGAGTAAAGAAAATAGGGAGGAGGAGGAGCAAGATGGCGGAGGAGTAGGAGCCCTAAATATCACCAGGTCCCAGGAGTTCAGCTAGATGGTTATCAAACCAGTCGGAATACCTACAGACTCAACAGGAGATCAAAGAGAAGAAGAGTGGCAATTTTAGGAATAGAAAAGCGACCATTTTCTGGAAGGTAGGATGTGCAGAGATGTGAATTGGGGGCGACATTTGGGAAGACAGACCGCGGGGGGAAGGGCGGGCTCCCAAGCAGCAGTAGAGCAGCGGAGCTCAAAATCAGAAACTTTAGAAATCTGCTCCATTGAGGGACGTTACCCCAGAGGCTAAACGGGGTGGGGTGGAACCCTCATGGGCACAGTGTGGTCTCAGGACCTGTGGGGTCACAGAAGGACCTGGGGTGCCTGAGTGTGGCAGAGCTCCCAGATAGTGAAGCAGGGAAGCTAACTGCAGAGACTGAGCCAAGGAGTGGGCTCTCAGCGCCAGCTTACCTTAAACCGTGATCCAAGGAGCAGTTGGGCCACTGCTGTTCCAGCAAGGACCCCACAAGTGGCAGATCTGAGGAGACCCCCTCCTTCCTTCACCAGGAAGAGTGGTGCAGGAGTGCGCTGCAGAAATCTCCTGGGTTTGGAGACTCCAAACAGGGTGGAGCGCGACAGACAGAGAGAAACACTGGGACACAGGCTGGGTGAGTACAGAACGCGGCCAGAAACAAGGGAGACAGGCGGGATTGACTGCTTTTCTCTGGATGTGCATTGAGGGATGGGGCCCCCCAGCTCTCGGCTCCTCCGAGCTGGAGACTGAGAGCTACCATCTTCATTCCCATCCTCCAAAGTTGTAGGGAAAATGTTCAGGAAACAAAAGCTCCCAAGAACAAACCTGAGCAGATTGCTTAGCCTGGTCCCTGGCCTGGGCCGGGCAATTCCACCTCTGGCAAAGGCATTTGAGAATCAATACAACAGACCCCTGCCCCAGAAAATCAGCGAGAACATCCAGCCAAGACCAAGTTCACTCATCAGTGAGAACTGTGGAATTTCAGAGGTAGGGGAATGCATCAGGCAGAATTCATGGCTTTTTTCCCATGATTCTTTAGTCTTTCAAAGTTAAAAATTTTTAATTTTATTTTTTTCTTATTCTATTTTTAAAATTTTTCCCTTTCTTATTTTAACTTTTTAAAACTATTTTATCTCATCAATACACTTTTAAAAAATCTTCTTTAATTTTTATTGTTTTAGTCATATTCTATCTCTTCATTGTATTTAAGCTTATTTTTTGTATACATATAGGTTTTTCTTTCTTTAAAATTTTGGGATACAGGGGTGCCTGGGTGGCTCAGTTGGTTGGGCAACTGCCTTCGGCTCAGGTCATGATCCCAGAGACCCGGGATCGAGTCCCACATCAGGCTCCCTGCTCTGCGGGAAGCCTGCTTCTCCCTCTCTCACTCCCCCTGCTTGTGTTCCCTCTCCGGCTGTGTTTCTCTCTGTCAAATAAATAAAATCTTTAAAAAAAAAATTGAGGATACAGTTTCTTCTAATAGATAAAAATGTACCCTAAATCTAGCACATGACTTTGTTCTAGTCTCCAGCCTCATCACATTCTTTCCTCTTTTTTCTTTTTTCAACCAGCTTCTTATCTTATCAATTCATTTTTTAGAATCTTCTTTAATTTTTATCTTACAGTCATAATACATCTCTTCATCATGTATACCCTTATTTTTGTACATGTATAAGTTTTTCTTTCTTTAAAATTTTGGGAGTCACTTTCTTCTAACAGACCAAAATATACCCAAAATCAAGTGTATGATTATGTTCTATTCACCAGTCTAATCATATATATATAGAGAGAGACATATAGATATAGATAGAGGGTTTTTTTTCTTTCTTCTCCCCCTAGTTTTAGGTTTCTTCTAATTTGGTTACTATATATTTTTCTGGGGTCATTGCTACCCTTTTAGTATTTTGTTCTCTCATTCCTCTAGTCTTATCTGGATAAAATGACAACACAGAAAAACTCATCTCAATAAAAAAGAACAAGAGGCAGTACCAATGGCTAGGGACCTAATCAATAGGGACATTACTAATATGTCAGAACTAGAGTTCAGAATGACGATTATCACAGTGCTAGCTGGGCTTGAAAAAAAGCATGGAAGATATTAGACAACCCCTCTCTGGAGAAATAAAAGAACTAAAATCTAACCAAGTTGAAATCAAAATACTATTAATGAGCTTTATTAAAAAATGGAGGTTCTTACTGCTAGGATAAATGAGGTAGAAGAAGGAATTAGTGATATAGAAGAGCAAATGATGGAAAATAAAGAAGCTGAGAAAAAGTGAGATAAAAAACTACTGGACCATGAGGGGAGAATTTGAAAGGTAAGTGATGCCATAAGATGAATTAATATTAGAATAATTGGGGGGCGCCTGGGTGGCTCAGTTGTTTGAGCAACTGCCTTCAGCTCAGATCATGATCCCAGAGTCCCAGGATCGAGCCCCACATCAGGCTCCCTGCTTGGCAGAAAGCCTGCTTCTCCCTCTCTCACTCCTCCTGTTTGTGTTTCCTCTCTAGCTATGTTTCTCCCTGTCAAATAAATAAATAAAATCTTAAAGAAAAAAAAAAGAATAATTGATATCCCAGAAGAAGAAGAAAGTGAGAGAGGGGCAGAAGGTTATCTTGGAATAAATTATATCAGAGAATTTCCCTAATTTGGCAAAGGGAACAAGCATCAAAATCCAGGAGACATGGATAACCCCCCTCAAAATCAATAAAAAATAGGTCCACATCCCATAATCTAGTGGTAAATCTGATAAGTCTCGGTGACAAAGAGAAAATCCTGAAAGCAGCTTGAGAGAAGAGGTCTGTAACCTACAATGGCAGAAATATTAGATTGGCAACAGACCTATCCACAGAGACCTGGAAGGCCAGAAAGAACTGGCATGATATAGTCAGAGCACTAAATGAGAAAAATATGCAGCCAAGAATACCATATCCAGCCAAACTGTCACTGAAAATAGAAGGAAAGATAAAAACCTTCCAGAACAAACAAAAACTAAAAGAATTTGCAAACACCAAACCAGGCCTACAGGAAATATTGAAAGGGGTCCTCTAAGCAAAGAGTGAGCCTAAAAGCAACAGACAGAAAGGAACAGAGACAATATACAGTAACAGTCACCTTACAGGCAATACAATAACACTAAATTTATATCTTTCAATAGTTATCCTGAATTTAAATGGGCTAAATGTCCCAATCAAAAGACACAGGGTATCAGAATGGATAAAACACACACACACACACACACACACACACACACACACACACACACACAAGACCCATCAATATGCTGTCTCCAAGAAACTCATTTTAGACCTAAAGATACCTCCAGTTTTAAAGTGAGGGGATGGAAAACAATTTATTACACTAAAGGACATCCAAAGAAAGTTGGGGTGGCAATCCTTATATCAAACAAACTAGATTTTAAGCCAAAGACTTAAGAGATGAGGAAGGACACTATGTCATACTTAAAGGGTCTGTCCAGCAAGAAGATCTAACAATTTTAAATATCTATGCCCCTAACATGGGAGCAGCCAATTATATAAACCAATTAATAACTAAATCAAAGAAACACATCGAGAATAATACAATAATAGTAGGGGATATTAACAAATCCATCACCGAAATGGACAGCATCCTTTCTTGTTCAAAACTCTTCACAGTGTAGGGATACAGGGTACATACCTCAATATCATAAAAGCCATCTATAAAAAAACCCACAGTGAATATCATTCTCGATGGGGAAAAACTGATATCACCACTGCTATTCAACTTAGTACTAGAGGCCCTAGCTTCAACAATCAGACAGCAAAAAGACATAAAAGGTGTCCGAATTGGCAAAGAAGTCAAACTCTCACTCTTGGGGGCGCCTGGGTGGCTCAGCGGTTAAGCATCCGCCTTCGGCTCAGGCCATGATCCTGGAGACCCGGGATCGAGCCCCGCATCGGGCTCCCTGCTCTGCGGGAGGCCTGCTTCAACCTCTCTCACTCCCCCTGCTTGTGTTCCCTCTCTAGCTGTGTTTCTCTCTGTCAAATAAATAAAATCTTTAAAACAAAAACAAAAACAAAAACAAAAACAACAACAAAAAAAACCTCTCACTCTTTGCAGATAATATGATACTTTATGTGGAAAACCCAAAAGACTCCACTCCAAAACTGTTAGAACTCATACAGGAGTACAGTAAAGTATCAGAATATAAAATCAATGCACAGAACTCACTTGCATTTCTATACACCAACAGCAAGACAGAAGAAATAGAAATTAAGGAATCGATCCCATTTACAATGGCACCCAAAACCATAAGATACAAGGAATAGCTCTAACCAAAGAAGCAAAGAATCTATACTCAGAAAACTACAAAGTACTCATGAAAGAAATTGAGGAAGACACAAAGAAACAGAAAAATGTTCCATGCTCATGGACTGGAAGAACAAATATTGTGAAAATGTCTATGCTACCTAAAGCAATCTACACATTTGATGCAATCCCTATCAAAATACCATCAATTTTTTTCAAAGAAATGGGACAAATAATCCTAAAATTTATACAGAGCCATAAAAGACTCCAAATAGCCAGAGGAATGTTGAAAAAGAAAACCAAAGTTGGCAACATCCCAATTCCAGACTTCAAGCTATATTACAATGCTGTCATCATCAAGACAGTATGGTACTGGCACAAAAACAGACACATATATCTGTGGAACAGAATAGAGAGCCCAGAAATGGACCGTCAACTCTATGGTCAAGTCATCTTCAACAAAGCAGGAAAGAATTTCCAATGGAGGGGCGGCTGGGTGGCTCAGTTGGTTAAGCAACTGCCTTCAGCTCAGGTCATGATCCCAGAGACCTGGGATCGAGTCCCACATCGGGCTCCCTGCTCATCGGGAAGCCTGCTTCTCCCTCTCTCACTCCCCCTACTTGTGTTTCCTCTCTAGCTGTGTTTCTTTCTGTAAAATAAATAAATAAAATCTTAAAAAAAAAAAAAAGAATTTCCAATGGAAAAAAGACAGTGTTTTCAACAAATGATGTTGGAAAATTGGACAGCCACATGTAGAAGAATGAAATTGGACCATTTCCTATATCACACACAAAAATAGACTAGAAATTGATGAAAGACCTCAATGTGAGACAGGAATCCATCAAAATCCTTGAGGAGAACAGAGGCGGCAACCTCTTCAACCTCAGCCATAGCAACTTCTTCCTAGAAACATCACCAAATGCACAGGAAGCAAGGAAAAAATGAATATTGGGACTTCATCAAGATCAAAAGCATTACACAGCAAAAAAAACACAGCCGACAAAACCAAAAGACAACCGACAGAATGGGAGAAGATATTTGCAAATGACAGATCAGATAAAGGGCTAGTATCCAAAATCTATAAAGAACTTATCAAACTCAATATCCAAAGAACAAATAATCCAGTCAAGAAATGGGCAGAAGACATGACATTTCTCCAAAGAAGGCATCCACATAGCCAACAGACACACGGAAAAGTGCTCAACATCCCTCAGCATCAGTGAAATACAAATCAAAACCACAGTGAGATACCACCTTACACCAGTCAGAATGGCTAAAATTAACAAGTCAGGAAATGACAGATGTTGGCAAGGATGCAAAGTGGAATCCTCTGACACTGTTGGTGGGAATGCAAGCTGGCATAACCACTCTGGAAAACAGTATGGAGATTCCTCAAAAAAGTTGAAAATAGAGCTACCCTATGACCCAACACACTACAGGGTATTTATCCTAAAGATACAAATGTAGACAAATGTAGTGATCTGAAGGGGCACATGCACCCAAATGTTTACAGCAGCAATGCCCACAATAGCCAAACTATGGAAAGAACCTAGATGTCCATCAACAGATGAATGGATAAAGAAAATGTGGTGTGTATATACAATGGAATACTATGCATCCATCAAAAGGAATGAAACCCTGCCATTTGCAACAACGTGGATGGAACTGAATGGTATTATGCTGAGCAAAATAAGAGAAAGACAATTATCATATGATCTCTCTGATATGAGGAATTTGAGAGGCAGGGCAGAGGGTCGTGGGAGGTAGGGAGAGAAAAAAATGAAACAAGATGGGACTGGGGAGGGAGATAAACCACAGGAGACTCTTAATCTCAGGAAACAAACTGAAAGTTGCTGGGGGTGAGGGGGAAGGATAGGGTGGCTGGGTTATGGAAAAAATAAAAATTAATAAAAATAAAAATAATAACAGAAAATAGGGGAAAGGGGACTATTAAATATGGGGGAGGAAGACAGATGGGATCCTCTTCAGTCAAATAATCTAACATGAATAGGAAGGGATAAGAAGTGATTTAAATAATTTAAGAAAGAAACTGAGTACCAAAAAGCAATATCATTTTTTTAAACTGGATGACCTATATGCCCTCAAACTATATGCTTCAGTCAGGGAAATCCTTGCTTCATGCTCTCCCTGCCCCTGGCACTGCCATCTTACCCAGGGTGGGACTAACACCCAAGCCCAGAGCCCCACTCTCAGGGATGCCCTCTAGCCATCTCTTTGCCCTTCCTCCATATTTAGAGTGTATCTAGTTTCCTCCCTCTGCTCTTTCCAATGTGACCAAAGCCTCCTTGTATGACCCTTTAGTACTGCTCTGTCACTCCTCCAGAACCTCCAATAGAGGGGAAATGCAACTCACTGCAGGTTAACTCACAGATTCCCAAAGACAGTGGTGGCTAGATAGTCGACTTCAAAGAGGGAGAAAAGCCAGGCTTCTGTAGACAAGGATAAAAATCATACTGCATGAGTGTTGAAGGAGCTTATAGAAATACTAAGTTTACTTAGTATCTTAATGGAGTGTTCCTGGGCTGTCTATTTTTCATCTTCATCATCCTGCTGGAAGGAAATATGTTTTCTTTCTGCCATGGACAGCTTGACCCCATTGAGCCCTCCCAGCCCATTCCTTACACTAATATGTATTTCCATCTCCAAGGATTTTTATTTTGTGATTTAAAATTTTTAAGGTGTTATGTTTAAGGATTCTTTTCCCCCTCCAAAGATATCTGGGAAGTTTGGTTCTGCATCATAAAACCAAAGCGATCTATCTCAGGAATCTTCTGAGCAAGCATTCTTCATATTTTATATACTTCCCTCTATAACAAACATAATGCAAATTGTCACCTGAACCATCAAGGAAAGATGGAGAAAGGGCTGTGGGTTTTGAAAATGCAACTTGACTCCTGTAATTCCACTAGGTGGGGGACACATGCCCCAAGTAAACTGTCCTTTCATATTTGAGTTTTACATTTTCTAAATAGTATTGCCCAGGGTCACCGCCCTCAAGTTATTCCACAAGAAATACACTAACTTTGAAATATGTTCACAGCTGTGATTTTGAGCTCCTTGGGTCTCTGCTATGACATAAAAGATATATGTATTTTTATATTAAGAAGACCTCTTTTGGAGTGGGTGCCTGCAAGGCTCAGTCAGTTAAATGTCTGCCTTCAGCTTAGGTCATGATCTCAGGGTCCTGGGATCAAGCCCCACTTTGGGCTCCCTGCTCAGCAGGGAATCTGTGTTTCCCTCTCCTTCTGTCCCTCCCCGCTGCTCATGCGCTCTCTCTCTCTGTCAAATAAATAAATAAAATCTTTTTTTAAAAAAGATTTCATTCAGATTACAAATGTGGTTCATGTTTACTATCAAAAAAGATAACAAAAATCACCTATAATTGCACTATCCAAAGATAATCACGTTAACATTTTCTCATTTCTTTTCTACCCATATTACATAGTTTTTTTGTTTGTTTTTTTTTTTGAATTTGGTAATCTTTTATGTTAACTCTAAGGTTTAAGAAAAAATAATGTCTAAATTAAACAGAGTCCTGGGATTGAACCCCACATTGAACTCCCTTCTCCAAAGGAAGCTTGCTTTTCCTTCTCCCACTCCCCCTGCTTGTGTTCCCTCTCTCACTATCCCTCTCTCTGTCAAAATAAACAAGTAAATAATCTTTAAAAAAAGACCTTGCATTTTACTATATGTGAAAAATATTATAGAGATGTATATATACACATTTATGTGTATATAGACATTTGTATGTATGTTTGTATATTTGTGTTTGTGTGTGTATAAAACGTAAAAGTATTTTTTTAAATATAGCTGTAAATTTATGTGATCAGGTCTTCTTCCTCTCCCTCAAACTGGTATATTTTTTTTGTATTGTTACTTAAAATTTTTTTTTCAGTGTTCCAAGATTCATTCCCCATTCCCCACACCCAGTGCTCCACGCTTTAGGTGTCCCCAGTACCCACCACCAGGCTCTCCCATCCCTCCATCCCCCTCCCTCCAAGTCCCTCAGTTTGTTTCTGTGTCCAAAGTCTCTGTTGTTTCGTTTCTCTCCCTGGATTACCCTAGTTCCCCTTTACTTTCCTTCACCCACTGTCCTCCAGGTTACCCCTCATGCACCGCAAGTAACCATGCGATACTTGACTTTCTCTTCTTGGCTTATTTCACTCAGCATAATCTCTTC
>PITA01013666.1:36113-56871 GCA_004023965.1 Spilogale gracilis | reverse complement strand
CTTTTGTAGCAACATGGACTGGACTGGAAGAGATTATGCTGAGTGAAATAAGCCAAGAAGAGAAAGTCAAGTATCGCATGGTTTCACTTACTTGCGGTGCATGAGGGGTAACCTGGAGGACAGTGGGAGAAGGAAAGTAAATGGGAACTAAGGTAATCTAGGGAGGGAAATGAAACAACAGAGACTTTGGACACAGAAACAAACTGAGGGACTTGGAGGGAGGGGGATGGAGGGATGGGAGAGCCTGGTGGTGGGTACTGGGGACACCTAAAGCGTGGAGCACTGGGTATAGGGAATGGGGAATGAATCTTGGAACACTGGAAAAAAAATTTTAGTAACAATAAAAAAAGAAAAATAAAATAAAAGGCAAAACAATAAAAAAAATGGAATCATAAAAAAAAAATCAGAGCATAAACGAATGAAATATCCTTAAGAATAGAAAAGACCAATGAAACAAAGAACTGGTTCTTTCAAAACATAAAAAAGTCAATAAGTCTTTAGCCAGATTTATCAAGAAAAAAACCCCAAAAGGAATCAAATGAAAGAGGTAACAAAGATTATATAATAGAATACCACAAAAAATTATGTGCCAACAATCGGATAAACTAGAAAAAATAGATGAACTCATAGAAGCATACAATCTTCTAAACTGAATCAGGAAGAAATACAAATTTGAAACCAAATTAGTGCTGCCAGAATTAAATTATTAATCAAAAATATTAATTATTATCATTAATTATTAATCACAACAAATTCCAGAACCAGACAGATTTTATAGGTGAATTTACCAAATATTTAAAGAAGAGTTAATACCTATTATCTTCAATATAGTCCAAAAAAATAACAAAGGAAGTATAACTTGGAAGTACAGCCTATGAGGTCATCATAACCCTGATACCAAAACTGACAAACATACTACAAAAGACAAAACCACAGAACATTATCAACTGAAGAACACAGAAGCAAAAAGTCTCAACCAAATATTAGCAAACCACATTCGACAATACATTAAAAGGAATATTCACCATGATCAAGTGAGATTTATTCCAGGGTTGCAAGAATGGCTCAATATTTGCAAATCAATCACCCCGAGTCAACAAAATGAAGTATAAAAGTCATATGATCATCTCAACAGATGCAGAGAAAGTATGTGATAAAATTCAACATCCACTTATGATAAAACTCTCCAAAAAATGGGCTTAGAAAGAACATATCTCAACACAGTTAAGGTCATATATGACAAACTCACAGCTAACATCATATTCAATGGTTAAAACTAAGAACTTCCCCTCTAAGATGGAAACAAGACAAGAATGTCCACTCTTACCACTGTTATTCAACATACTCCTGGAAGCTCTAACTATAGCAATCAGACAAGAAAAAAAAGACATCCTATTTGGTAAGGAAGAAGTTACTGTCATTATTTGCAGAATACATGATATTATACAGAGAAAACCCTAAAATCCCATTAAAATGACTAGATTATATAAATTCAGTAAAGTTGCAGGATACAAAATTAATTAACACAGAGACTGGTTGTTGTACATTAATAATGAAGTAGCAGAAAGAGAAAACAATTTTATTTATAATTGCATCAAAGAGAATAGAATAACCTAGAAATAAACTTAACAAAGGAGGTGAAAGATCTGTGCTCTGGAAACTATAAAATGCTGATGGAACAAATTGAAGACAAGCCAGATTATGAGATATACTACAAAGCTCTAGTAATAAAAATAGTATGTTACTGGCACAAAAATGAACACATAGAACAGATTAGAGAGCCCAGAAATAAACCCACACTTATAGGGAAAATTAATCTAGGACAGAGAAGGCAAGACTATACACTGGAGAAAAGAAAACAATCTCTTCAATAAGTGGTGCTGAGAAAACTGAACAACTACATGCCAAAGAATGAAATAACCAGTTTTTTACAGCATACACACAAAAAACCCCACACTGGATTAAAGACCTAAATGTGAGACCTGAAACTAAAACTTCTTAAAGAAAACATAAGCAGTAAGCTGTTTGACATCAACCATAGCAACATCTTTCTAGATATGTGTCCTTGGGCAAGGGAAACAAAAGTAAATGTTAATTATTGGTACTACTCCAAAGAAGAAGTTTTTGTATGGTGAAGGAAACTCCTGACAAAACCAAAAAGCCACCTTGTAAATGGAAGAAGATAGCTGCAAATGATATATCTGATAAGGGGTTAACACTCATAATATATAAAGGACGTGTACAACACAACACAAAAAATATATGATTCAATTAAAAATGGGCAGAAAACCTGAATAAACATTTTTTCAAAGTAGATATAGAGATGACCAACACACACATGAAAAGATGAAAAAGAAATGCAAATCAAAAACACAATGAGCTACCACTTTATACCTGTCAAAATGGCTAAAATCAAAGACAAGAAATAAGGGTTGGTTAGGATGTAGAGAAAAAGAAACCCTTATGCACTGGTGGTAGGAATGTAAATTGGTGCAACCACTGTGGAAAACAGTACAGAGGTTCCTGAAAAAAAATTTTAAAAAAATAGAATTACCATATGATCCAATAATTTCACTACTGGGTTACCTAAAGAAAACAGAAATACTCATTCACAAAGGTATCTATACCTCTATGGTTACTCCATCATTATTTACAATAGCCAAGATATGGAAACAACGCAAATGTCCATCAACAGATAGATGGCTAAAGAAGAGGTGGTGTATATATACAAAGAATATCATTGAGCCATAAAAAAGATCCTGCCATTTGCAACAACATGGATGAACCTGGAGGGTATTATGCTTAGTGAAGTAAGTCAGACTAAGAAAGACAAATACCATATGATTTTGTTTTTTGAATCTAAAGGATTCAATTTGCTTTTGAATCTTAAAGACAAAGTGAACAAACAAAAAGCAGGGCCAGATGCATAAATACACAGAACAAACTGAGCTTACCAGTGGAGAGAGGGGTGCAGGGCTAGACAAAATACATGAAGAGGAATGGGAGATACAAGTTTCCCTTTATGGAATGAGCTAGTCACAGGAATAAAAGGTACAGCATAGGGAATATAGTCAGTGGTATTATACTAGTGTTTTATGGAGACAGAAGGTAACTACACTTGTGGTGATCATAGTATAACATACATATTTGTCAAATCACTGTTATACACCGGAAACAAAGTAACACTGTGTGTGTCAACTACATTTCAGTTAAAAAAAGGAACATTGAAGGTCAATATCGCTCATCAACATATACAAGAAGTTGTAAATAAAATATTAGCAAATAGAAAGTAGTAATATATAAATAATACATTAAGACCAAAGGGGGTTTATTTCAGGAATTAAAGGCCTGACTTCACATTTGAATATAGAGAAAAACCTTTGATTACCTCCATATGTGCAGGAAAGGTATCTGATAAATACACCAATTCATGATTCAATTCTTACTAAACTAGAAATAAATAAAAGTTTCTTAATCTGGTAAAGAATAGTTACAAAGAGCCTCTAGAAAACATCATTCTAATAGTGGAATTTCTAATTCTTTCCATTTAAGTTTGGGAACAAGGAAAGTATTCTGTTCTTACTACTATTCAACTTCACAGCAGAGGTCCCAGACAATCCAATAAAGAAAGAAAGAAAAAAAGTATACAAGGTTAAGAAAGTGATAACTTTACACATTATATACATAAAAAAAGCCCAAGGAATATACAACTTACTGAAATGAATGTATGCCTTTTTTGTGATCATTTATTCATTCCAGTGTTCTATTTTTTTAAATTCCAGTATTGTTCATGTAGTGTTATATTAGTCTCAGGTGTAAAATAGTGATTCAACAGTTCCATATATTACTCAGTGCTCATCAAAATAAGTGTACTCTTAGTCTTTTTCACCTATTTCACCCATCCCCCTCTGGTAACAGCCTGTGTATTCTTTATAATTAAGAGTCTGGGTTTTTTTTTTATTTGACTTTTTTTCCCTTTGTTCATTTGTTTTGTTCCTTAAATTCTACATAAGTAAAATCAATGGTAATTGTCTCTCTATGACTGGCTTATTTTGCTTCACATTGTTCTCTCTATAGATAGATAGATAGATAGATAGATAGATAGATAGATAGATAGATAGATATAGATATAGATATAGATATAGATATAGATATAGATATAGATATAGATATAGATATAGATATAGAAATCCATCTATTGATAATTGCTTCCATAGTCTGGCCATTGCAAATAATCTGCAATAAATGTAAATGGTGCATATGTTATTTTGAACTAGTGTCTTTGTTTTCTTTGGGTAAATATCCAGGAGTGTGAATCCTAGATCACAGAATATGTCTATATTTCATTTTTTGAGAAACTTCCCCACTGTTTTCCACAGTGGTTGCACCCAGTTTGCATTCCCACCAGTAGGGCACAGGGGTTCCTTTTAGCTACATCCTCACAAACACCTTGTTGTTTCTTGTGTTGTTGATTTTAGACATTCTGACAGGTGTGAGGCGATATCTTATTGTGGTTTTAATTTGCATTTCTCTGGTGATGAGTGATGTTGAACATCTCATGTGTCTGTTGAATGTATGAATTTATGAAGTGTACTGGATATATATCAATTATATTCACATGTAGCAGCAGCCAATAAGAAAGCAAAAATTTTAAATACCATTAAAAATTTCCCCACACTTCTGGGGAAGGTGGCAGATTAGGAGGACTTTAAGCTCATTTCCTCACACAGATAAAACTAAGTAATGCATCAATATAAATAACCTCAAAGATGACATGGAGACTGGCAGAACAAACTTCACAACTAAATGTAGAGAAGAGGCCTCCTCAAAGAGGGTAGTAAGGGCAGAGACATGGTCTGGAGCTAAAAAGACCCATACAACTGTCTGCAGGAGGGAGGGGTTCTGCAGGCATGGAGAGGGGAGGAAAAACAAGCCCTCACATGGGGAGCCCATATAGGAAAAATGAATCTCCATAACATTTGGCTTTGAAAACCAGAATGGCCAAACTTTATGAGTTCTTATAACCAGTGGGACTTAAAACCTGGAATTTCAAAAATCAGCAGTTTCAGCTTTAGGAGTCAATAGGATGAGAGGAATCTGGGTCCTTTCCCTGAAAGAGATGGCAAAAGAAATAGTCCTGCTGAGATACAGCATAGGAGCAGCAGTTTATAAAATGTCTGGAGTATATGGGAGAGACAGAAGTTTATTCATCTCAGAGCATGTCCCAGTGAGACAGAGATTGCTGGGAGATTCTTCTAGGAACAAAAGACTTGGCAGGTGCAGTTGTCCTGCCCCCTTCCCCATCATAAACAAATGGTCACCTGCAGTACCAACATAGCTCTGATATTCACTACCTAACTTGCTAACACCACTGTCCCCTCAGAACCTCAGGCACACTGTGGATCGGTCCCCTCCAATATGCTTTTTGCCAGAGTCCATTCAGATTGGTGCCACAAGCCTGGCATTATGCAAAAAACTCCAACTGGGGCAGCATCACTCTAAAGTGACTCCTGCCCTGAAGAGAAGGAAAGTTAACCATAGACAACAAACAGCAGACCTAACAGTAGGCTGGAGGCAGATAGCTGGTCTGATTGCTGACCTGGCCCACCAATGAAAGCATTTCAGGGGACAAACAGCCAAAGCACCTTTCAGTTTGGTGCTACTGCATCTCTGGCAAATGCCTGGTCTGACTTAACTCAAGTCCAAGGTGGCCCCATACTGATGACTAACACCACAGAGAACAAACATTGTCCACCACAGGCAAAGAGAGCCACTGTAGATGACCGGACTGAAGGAAAAGTGACCAAGACACATCAGCAGGGTGCACACAACACACATAGGAGACATACCCAAAGTACCAGGTTTTGGTGAAAAGGGGACACTAAATGGCAGGGCATTAAAGAACCTCTTCCTCATAAGCCCATTATTTTCAAGAGAAGGACATGTAGCTGTCTTTCTTAACACAGAGAAACAGACACAGACTAGGACAAAATGAGGGGAGAGAGGAATACATCCCAAATGAAAGAATAAGACAAATCACAGCATGAAACCTGAGCAAAATGGAGATAAGTAATATGCCCAGTACAGAATTTCAAGTAATGTTCATAAAGATACTCAGTAAACTCAAGAAAAGAGTGGAGGACATCAGTGAGACCCTTAAAACAAAGAGATAAAAAAAATCAGAGATGAAGAACACAATAAATGAAATTAAAAATATGCTAGATGGAATAAATAGCAGGCTAGAGGAAGGAGAAGAAGAAATCAGCTACCTGGAGAACAGAGTAATGTAAAGTAATCAAGATGAGCAGGTAAGAAAAAAAATACACAAAATGAGAATAAACTTAGGGAACTCAATGATTCCATCAAGCATAACAACATTCACATTACAGGGATCCCAGGATGAAAAGAGAGGGGGAAGGGGGTAGAAAACTTATTTGAAGAAATTACAGTTGAAAACTTCTCAAGTCTGTGGAGGAAACAGAAACCCAGATCCAGCAGGCAGAGAGATTTCTCCAACAAAATCAACCCAAGGAGATCCATACCAAGACACATAGTACTTAAAATGGCAAAAAGTAGTGATAAAGAGAGAAATTTAAAAGTAGCAAGAGAAAAGAAAGCAGTTATATATAAAGTAAACCCCTTTAGACTATAAGTTGACTTTTTAGCAGAAACTTTGGAGACCAGGAGGGAATGGCATGATATATTCAAAGAGCTGGAAGGAAGGAAAAAAAATCTGCAGCCAAGAATATTCTATCCAGCAAGGCTATCCAGCAGGGAGAGATAGTTTCCAAGACAAACAAAAGTTAAAGAAATTCATGACTGCTAAATAAACCCTACAAAAAAATGTGAAAGGGGATTCTTGTAGAAGGAAAGACATAAGTAGGAGTAAGAAAAGGAGGAAGCACAAAAGCAGTTAAAGTAAGTATATCTATAAAAATCAGTAAGGATTCTCAGAAAATAAAAGTAAATTATGACAACACATACCTAAAATATGGAGAGGAGTAAAGAATGCATTCAAACTTAAGTGACCATTGACTCAAAACATTCTGTTATATGCAGAAGATGTTATATATAAACCTAATAGTAACCACAAATCAAAAACTGGTAGTAGATATGCAAAAAATAAAGAAAAAGAAATCCAATATATCATTAAAGAAAGCCAACTAATTGTGAGAGAAGAGATCAAGGGAAGAAAGAAACAGAGAAATACAAAAACAACCATGAAACAAGTACCAAAATGACAGACACATATCCATCAATAATTACTTTGAATGTAAATGGACTAAATGCTCCAATCAAAAGACATAAGGTGATAGAATGGAAAAAAAATAACCAAGATCCCTCTATATGCTGCCTACAACAGACTCATTGCAAACCTAAAGATACATACACATTGAAAGTGAAGTGATGGAGAATGCATGTGCAAATGGATGTGAAAAGAAAGCTGAGGTAGAAATACTTATGTCAAACAAAATAGAGTTTAAAACAGACTGTAACAAGAGACAAAGAAGGACACTATATAGTCAGAAAGGGAACAATCCAACAAGAACATATAACAACTATAAATATATATGCACCTAACATGGGACAACCTAAATATCTAAAGCAGCTAATAATAAACATAAAGGAAGTAACTGATAGTAATACAATAGTAACAGGGGCACTTACATCAATGGACAGATCATCCAAACAGAAAATCATCAAGAAAACAATGGCTTTGAATAACACATGGGACCATATGGAATTAACCGATACAGTCAGAACATTCCATCCTGAAAGAGAAGAATGCACATTCTTTTCAAATGCTCATGGAACACTGTACAGAACAAAGAACAAATTAGGCCATAAAACAAGTCTTAACAAATTCATGAGGCTCCAAGTCATAGCATGCATCTTTTCTGACTACAACTATGAAACTAGAAATCAACAAGAAAAAGAGATCTGCAAAGATCACTAATGCATAACAATGAATAGGTCAATCAAGAAATCAAAGAGGAAGGGTGCCTGGGTGGCTCACTTGTTAAGTATCTGCCTTAGGCTCAGGTCATGATCCCAGGTCCTAGGACTGAGCCCCAGGTCAGGCTCCCTGCTCAGCGGTAAGCCTGCTTCTTCCTCTCCCACTTCCCCTGCTTGTGTTCCCGCTCTCACTATGTCTCTCTATGTCAAATAAACAAATAAGATCTTAAAAAAAAAAGAAATCAAAGAGGAAATCAAAAGATACATGGAGTCAAATGAAAATTAAACACAATGGTCCAAAATCTTTAGGGTGCAGCAGAAGTTAATCTTTAGGGTGCAGCAGAAGGAAGTTTATAGCAAAACAGGCCCACCTCAAGTACAAAAATCTGAAATATACAACCTAACCTTAACTTAAATGAGCTAGAAAAAGAAGATCAAACAAATAAAGGAAATTAAGATCATACTCAATGGTGAAAGATTGGGAAACTTTATGAATGAAGAGACTTCTGAGGAAAATAATCAATTGGATAAACCTCATCTGTTTCAAGCTGAGAAAGATTTACATTCTGAAGGCAGTGAAAATACAGGCCTTGGAAGCAGAAATTCTAACTGCCAGGAGACAAAAGAATGAGTAGGAACAAATATACCAATAGAACTGGGGACAGTCTCAGAATCATCCATAGAAAAAAATGGCAATGCTGTAGAAGTTTTAGACGCAATAGTTATATAGTTCTACTTTTACACCGTATGAAATTTTAATGTAATAAAGTGGACAAAATTAGTTCTACCAGGTAAGCAGATTGTAAAATAAAGTACTTTATGGGATAAATCCTAAAAGAGTTGTTCATACAGAACTGTGAATTATCAGCTGTTCTGGGTCTTGCTTAGTCCTGATTTTTTTTGGGGGGTGGGCAGGAGCTTCTGGTTAAATTAGTGGTTTTTGTATAGATGTTCTTTTTAAATTTAGATTTCGAGTTTTTTACTTTTTAAAAAATATTTTACTTAGGGGTGCCTGGGTGGCTCAGTCATTAAGTGTCTGCCTTCAGCTCAGGTCATGATCCCAGAGTCCCCAGATCATGCCCCACATCAGGCTCCCTGCTTGACGGGAGTGAGAGAGGGAGAAGCAGGCTTCCCGCTGAGCAGGGAGCCGATGTGGGACTCGATCCCGGTGCTCCGGGATCATGACCTGAGCCGAAGGCAGTCGCTTAACCAACTGAGCCACCCAGGCGCCCCTAAATAAATAAAATCTTTAAAAAATGTATTTATTTCAGAGAGGGAGTGTGTGTGCACATGTATGAATGGTGGTAGGGGCAGAGGAAGAAGGAGAGAATCCTCAAGCCAATTCCTCAATGAGCCCAGAGTTTGACCCTCGGCTCAATCCCAGGACCCTGAGATCATGACCTGAGCCAAAACCAAGAGTAAGACACTTCATCCAGGTGCTCCTATAATTAAAATTTTTAAATGGAAGTAACAATTACAATTTTTACACATTTAGTTTATAGATATGCAAGAAAGTTTTTTGTTTTGTCTGTTTCTGATAGTTCTAGCAGTTTTCATATTTTGGTCAAAGTTTCACCATTTTACCATATGAATTAGATGGTTTTGCATTAGTTCCATGTTACTTATAAATATATATTACCTATATTTATCTCTTACAAACAGGAAAATATAAAATTTATGTCCTTAGAATAATATATATTTATATGTAATATAGTACATATCATATATAATATAGCATGTAATACATATTATATAAAATATATGACATATATAACATTATATGATTATATAGAAACTATTATATGTAATATACAACTCAATTATATAATCAGATATGTTATCTAACTTATAATTTATAAATTTATAGAATTTATAATTTATAATTACATAACATAAACTAAAAATATACTCATATAAAAATATATACTATATATTAAACAGATTCTATATTAGGTACATGTTAATATATACATGTTATATTTTTATATATAACTGTATAAAACTATATATAAATATACATGTATTATTCTAGGTTATGTTTCTGTTTCTATAAAAGATGAATTTATTTTATATATGCCCATAAATATGTATATTTACATATAATATATAACATATACTAAATGTATTGCATATAACTCCATAATTTATATGTGTAATTATATATCCAATATTGTGTAGTATATTATATATAAATGTACATATATTATTCTAAAGGGAAAATGTCATATTTTTTGTTTCTAAGAGATGAGCATATACGTAAATATATATGCAATATGTATTTATATATAGAATAAAATATATTGTGTAATTTATATATAATTGTATATTACATAAAATTAGATATTATGCATAAAATTATATACTAAATTATATTTAAACATGTACTTTCTAAGAGGGAAATATATTATCCTAATACAGTAAAAGCAATATATTGTGTAACATTTGTTACTAACATATAATAGTATGCTATATATAATATACGTTGTAAAATAATTGTATACATATTATTCCAAGGGGGGAAATGTTTTATTTTTCTGTTTGTATAAGAGATGAATACAGCAGATACTTTTTTCAATTGATAGTAATTGAGTTCCTCTCTCTCAAGGCAGTTTGTTTCTGAGTACATCTATTCCTTGACTTGTGATGGGGTTAGGTCCCAACAAACCCATTTTTGGTTGAAAATATTAAAAGTAAAAAATACATTTAATACACTTAGCCTGTCAAACATCATAGCTTAGCCTAGCTTACCTTTTCTTTTCATTATATTAGTCACCATACAGTACATCATTAGTTTTTGATGTAATAGTCTGTGATTCACTGTTTGTGTATGACACACAGTGGTCCATGCAATATGTGCCCTCCTTAACCGGGCGAACCCATCCCCCAACCCCCTCCCCTCTGAAACACGCAGTTTGTTTGCCAGAATCCATAGACTCTCATGCTTCATCTCCCCTCTCTCCCTCTGATTTGCCCCACTTCATTTTTCTCTTCCTTCTCTTAATGTCTTCCCTAATATTCCTTATGTTCCATATATAAGTAAAACCATATGATAATTGTCTTTCTCTGCTTGACTTATTTCACTTAGCATAATCCCCTTCAGTTCCATCCATGCTGATGCAAATGGTGGGTATTCATTCTTTCTGATGGCTGAGTAATATTTCATTGTGTGTGTGTGTATATATATACCACATCTTTATCCATCTGTTGAAGGGCATATCTCGGCTCTTTCCACAGTTTGGTTACTGTGGACACTGCTGCTATGAACATTGGGGTGCATGTGCCCCTTATTTTCACTCCATCTATATCTTTGGGGTAAATAGCCAGTAGTGCAATTGCTAGGTCATATGGTAGCTCTTTTTTTTTTTTTTTTAAATTTCTGAGGCACTTCCATAGTGTTTTCCAAAGTGGCTATACCAATTTGCATTCCCACCAACAGTGTTTCTGCACAGCCTCTCCAACATTTGTTGTCTTCTGCCTTGTTAATTTTTGCCATGCTAACTGGTGTAAGGTAGTATCTCAATGTGGTTTTAATTTGAATTTCCCTGGTGGCTAATGATATTGAACATATTTTTCAATGTCTGTTTCAGTGTCTGTTAGTCATTTGTATGTCTTCTTTGAAGAAGCATCTGTTTATGTCTTCTACCCATTTTCTGACTTGATTATTTGTGCTTTGGGTGTTGAGTTTGAGAAGTTCTTTATAGATCTTGGATACCAGGCCTTTATCTGTAGTGTCATTTGCAATATCTTCTGAAGTCAAACTCTCTCTCTTCACAGATGACATGATACTTTATGTGGAAAACCCAAAAGACTCCACCCCCCAAATTACTAGAACTCACACAGCAATTCAGTAATGTGGCAGGATACAAAATCAATGCACAGACATCGGTTGCTTTCCTATACACTAACACTGTAACTGTAGAAAGAGAAATGAGGGAATTGATTCTATTTACAATAGCACCCAAAACAAGGTTTGTTCCAAGATAGCTTGGAACTAACCTAACCAAAGAGGTAAAGGATCTATACTCTAGAAACTACAGAGCACTTATGAAAGAAATTGAAGACACAAAAGATGGAAAAACATTCCATGCTCATTGATCAGAAGGAAAAACATTGTTGAAATATCTATGCTGCCCAGAGTAATCTATACTTCCTATACTATACTATCTATACTTTGAACACCATCTCCATCAAACTACCAAAGACATTTTCCAAAGTACTGCTTCTCCCAACAAGTGCCTTCTTTAATGTCCATCACCCATTTAGCCCATCTGCCACCCCACGTCCCCTCCAGCAACCCTCAGTTTGTTCTTTAAACTATAGAGTCACTTATGGTTTACCTTTCTCTCTGTTTTTATCTTATTTTTCCTTCCCTTCCCCTATGTTCATGTTTTGTTTCTTAAATTCCACATGTAAGTGAAATATATATTCATCTTTCTCTGACTTATTTCACTTAGCATAATACACTCTAGTTCCATCCACATTGTTGCAAATGGTAAGATTTCATTATTTTTGATGGCTGAGTAATATCCCATTATATATATCTATTATATATATAGACCTACATATCTATATAATAAATATATAATATATAATATATATTGAGGATATGTATCTCACACCTTCTTTATCCATTAATCAGTCGATGGGCAATAGCCAAATCATGGAAAGAGCCCAAAAGCCAAACTTTTTCATTGGAGACTGTCTGTAATTCAAGACCGGGTCCTTCTGAAATATTGGAAACTAAGCTGAAATACCAGGTAAAGCACAGTCCAAGATATCTGTTCAAACTAAAATTCTTCTGTCTCCTTTTGTGGTTCTTGAGAAGAAGACTTCATGATTTATGAGCAAATATGTTTTATCTTAGAAATTATGTTCAAATATTAGCTTACTATTTTGTAGAATAAATACTTATTAAGTGGACTTGACACCATCTCAGAAGAACCAGGCAGATTCACTGGACTTCTTGTTTTTCTGAACATTTGAATATTTGAATATTACACATTTCTTTCTAATATATTCTGGAGTATACAAGGGTCAATAGAATGAAATATAGCATTATACTGGAAGAATTAATGTATCACTTTAGTGATATACTTGAATTGAAAGACTAAAGGTCTAGGAGTGCATAGAAACCACAATAATTTGTGTAATATTTTGAAGTGCGTTAAATATTTTTTAAAGGTTTTGTTTATTTATTTGACAGAGAGAGAGAGATTACAAGTAGGCAGAGAGAGGGGGAAGCAGGCTCTCTGCTGAGCAGAGAGCCCGATGCGGGCCTCGAGCCCAGGACCCTGAAATCATGACCTGAGCCGAAGGCAGAGGCTTTAACCCACTGAGCCACCCAGGCGCCCACATTAAATACTTTTAATGTAATTCTTTAACAGCCAGTGTTCTTTTTGGTTATCAACACAAATTATAATGACTACTTAAAATGCACTATTTTTAACTCACAAATTTAAAAGTCAAGCAAGTTGTACAACTTCCTATCAAAATTACTGGCTACCAAACTTATACCTGTTTCTTCAGCTGTATCTTTTGATTTTTTAACAATTTCTGTAAAGTTGGGGGGCGAGGGGGAGGGATAGGGTTTCTGGGTTATAGAAAAAAATTCTGTAAAGTAGATGTTATAGAATGTAACACCTTTGTTGTCTTTGTGAAGTGGTGTACAATTGTATGATTCCTATATGTAAATGGAATGCTTGGCTTTTTTTAAAATAGAGATTTTATTTAGTTATTTGAGAGAGAGAAAGAGAGAGCGTGCAAGCACGAGCAGGGGTAGGCACAGAGGGAGAAGCAGACTCCCCACTGGCCAGGGAGTACAACAAGGGGTCCCATCCCAGGACCTCAAAATCCTGACCTGAGCTGATAGCAGCCATTCAGCCAACTGAGCTATCCAGGTGCCCCTGAATATTTGGGCTTTTAATACAGGATTTTAGATAGTAGTAAATATTAAAGTTATAACAAATAAGTAATATGTAAATGTTGGAAGAACTGCACAAGCCACTTTGGAAAACAGTGTGGAGATTTCTTAAAAAGTTAAAAATAGAACTACCCTTTGACCCTGCAAATACACTACTGGGCATTTACCCCAAAGATACAGATGTAGTGAAAAGAAGGGCCATATGTACCCCAATGTTCATAGCAGCAATGGCCACCATCGCCAAACTGTGGAAAGAGCCAAGGTGCCCTTCAACAGATGAATGGATAAAGAAGATGTGGTACATATATACAATGGAATACTACGCTTCCATCAGAAAGAATGAATATCCAACTTTTGTAGCAACATGGACTGGACTGGAAGAGATTATGCTGAGTGAAATAAGCCAAGTAGAAAAAGTCAAATATCACATGGTTTCATTTACTTGTGGTGCATAAAGGGTAATATAGAAGACAGTAGGAGAAGGAAAGTAAATGGGAAGTAGGGTAATTCAGGGAGAGAAACGAAACATGAGAGCCTTTGGACACAGAAACAAACTGAGGGACTTGGAGGGAGGGGGTGGGGGGTTGGGAGAGCCTGGTGGTGGGTACTGAGGGCACCTATTACATGGAGCACTGGGTGTGGGGCATGGGCAATGAATCTTGGAACACTGAAAAAATAAAATAAATTTAAAGTTAAAAAAAAGAATATTGAATGAATCTCAGATTTCAGACATTAAAAGCCAGTCAAAAAAGATATATTATATGATTCCATTTATGTGAAATTCAAGAAAAAGTGAAACTAATTGTGGTAACAGATGTTAGAATAATAATTACCTCCAGTGTGTTGGTATATTGACTGAAAAAGAGCAAGAAATGTTCTATATATTGATAGGGGTGTTGGTTAAAAGCATATATACCTATATATAATTTCATCAAGATCCACTTAAGATTAGTGCAATTTATAATATGTTGTGCCTCAACAAAAGCATAATTATATTTATATATAGATTTATATATAGACATATAAATACATATACATAATTACATCATATTGATATAATAATATAAATTGCACTAATATATAGTCACACACAATGCAAACCTCTTAAACAATGGCTTTTAACTGGAATTTCATATTAAATATCATTTGATGTTTGAAATAAGAATTTATTTATTAAATATGTTAAAAAAATTAGACTTAGCTGGCCAGACTCAGTTTAGATTGATCCCAATTTTGTTAGCAACATCCAAAGCATCATAGTCAAGAGCCAATGAAATATACGCCTTCTTCTATCAGGCTTGATCAGGGTGTTGACCTTGGCCACATCAATGTCCTAGAGCTTCTTCACAGCCTGTTTGACCTGGTGCTTGTTGGCTTTGACATCCACAGTGAACATAAGTGTGTTACTGTTTTCTATTTTCTTCATGGCTGACTCAATAGTGAGGGAAAGTTGATATGGCATAGTGGTCAAGCTTGTTTTTCCTGGGAGAATTTATTTTGAGGATATCTGGGCTGCCTTCAGAGGTACAGTGTCTTGGGTCATCAAAATGTAGATGACCTAACGGATCTTTTTTGGGTAACTGTGGATGACTTTCAACATCACTTTCTTGGTCTTCTAAGCCTTTGCCTCGGCTTTGGGTTTGAGAGGGGCAAGGGCTTCTTCTTTGTCTTTGTTGTCATCTTCATGGAAGGGTGAAATAATTTAATCCACAGAATCTAAAACAGTATGCCTCCACTATAACTTAGTACCTAAGAACATATATTTATTTAAAGAATTCCTATCCTTCTCTCCTATGATAAGACTATAAAAATGGTCACAATTTGTTGCAGTTCCTGCAATGAAGAGATGCAGACTGTTCTACTCCTTGAATCCAGACTGAATTGTAATTTTCTTTGTACCACAGAATGAGGTAGAAGCTACATTATACAGTTTTGAACCCGGACTGTTAGAAGCTCTATATTTTGCTCGCTGCTTGTGGCATCTTTGCCACTGCCACCATGTGAACAAGCCTGAACTAGTCTGTTGAAGTATGAGGCATGACATGGAGACATCCAACCATCCCATTTATTTATTATTTTTTTTAAAGATTTTATTGAGAGCATGTGCATGTGAGTGAGCAGGGGGAGGGGCAAACGAAAAGGGAGAAAAACTTTAAGCAGACTTAGTGCTGAGTGTGAGGAACGCAACCCAATGCTCGATCTCACGACCCTGAGATCATGACCTGAACAGAAATCAAGAGCTGGATGCTTAAACAACTGAGCCACCCAGGCACACCTCCAACCACAGTTTTAGAATAGTCAGTCCTCAAATGCCAAGTAGCTGCCCACAGATGTATGCATTAGTCCAGTTGTGACTAGTCAAATCTGTCCCTGATCAGCAGAACTACCCAGTGAAGCCCAACCCAAATTCACAAACCACATTAGCACAAACTAAGTAAATGGTTGGTGTTCTTAGTCCCTGAGTTTTCTGGTGATTCTTTACACAGCAAAAACTAATTGCTATCAATCCATTATAATTCTTTACCCAAGAGTAAATTTTTGGAACACTGCCATCAATGGGCCTTATGACTCCACAGTCTATGTTTACTGAGAATTATGGGCATTTGTTGAATACCCTTACCTTAATGGGATTCCTATAGAAAGACTCCTTTCCTGAAGATGGGAATGACATGGCAATAATACGGTCTGGAAATCAAAACAGTCACTACTATGAATGTCATAAATGTGAAATAATATATGAGAAATTAACATATATAACCAACTCCTTTTTCATAGAAAAGAACTTTTTGGATTGAGAATGACAGGGGAAAAAAAGGCTACTTCTTGTTCTAATCAAGATAACATATTAAATTATCTAGTATAATGACTGTTAAACTCACATAGTGTTCCTAAGACTCACCTGGTTCCAGCCATATGGGATAGATTTGTGTTGACCAGTGGTGAGATTTTATTTCCTATTTAGACACCAAAGAAAAATGAAATATCTGGGTTCCAGCAATGGCAGGAACTCTCAGGGTACCTTCCAGTACTCCTGACTCAGAAAACTGAGACCTCTCTCTCATTCTCTAGGGTTTTAGGAAGAGAATAGGTCTCTCAAATTCTTGCAACCCAGAAAAACTACTAAAACTCAAATTCCAAACCAAACAAAGGGAGCCAACTGGAAATCCATTCAATTTCCTGGACAGTAATCAAGCAGCCCTGAGTTGAGAGTACAATGCAGATTATCCATTGTCAAGGGTAAACTACAAATATTTTGTGATGCCATAGTGGCTCATGTCTTCATGGATAAAGAATGCTTTGGAAGATCATGGCTCAGACAAAGCAAGAACAAAATGAACATAATTACTCACACACCAGGAAGATTTGAAGATAATATAAGTAAATCAACGGTTAAACTTTACAAACCAGTAACATAAGTGAGGTCTAAATCAAATCCATCCTTCTTGTATCGCCGTTTGTTTCCTGAAACCTGAGAGTTTAAAGCAATCATTAATTTGTAAGATGAAAAATCGACAAAAAATAAAGAATATTATGTAGATATCTATAACCCCTGTCAGTATTTCCTGAAACAAACATTTTATGAATCATAAACACATTTGCCTGCTTACCATCCTTCTGGCCAGCTTTTCAAGATGTCTCTTTTGATGAGCCAGATGAAAAACTCTTATCAGAATGATAAGTCGTAGAGGTCGAAATAAAATTGTCAATCTAATAGTAAAAAGATTCATTTTTGCTTTAGAAATAGGATTTTGTCAATATGGACCAACCCTAGAGCTGTAGTTCTTAACCGGGGGTGATTCTGCACACACACACAAACACCCACCAAGCCTTCTGCCCACCCACCTGTGGGATACTTGGCAGTGTCTGGGGATATTTTTGGTTGTCACACTGTGTATGAGGGCGTGGTAGCTAGTGGGTAGAAGCCAGGGATGCTATGAAACACCAATGCACAGGACAGTCCTTATAACAAAGCACTATCTGTTCCAAAGTACCAATAGTGCTGAGGTTGAGAAACTCTCATAGAAAGAAATAGTTATATGATAGACTTAGAATTTGAGGATTGAATTTTGTGATTTAAGATGAGCATTTTCCAATCATTTTCCCATCAAAAGTTTTTTTCCATCAAAATAGGTCTAGTTCACCTTTGTTTTTTCCCATCAGTTACAGAGGCTCATTACAGCTGCTAACATGTATCAGGCAGGCAGCAGATTGAGATACTTCCCAAGCGTGCTAGCTGGTGTCTCTCCTACCATCAGGAAAAAAAAAGTGATGGCAGAGAACTGATGGTTTGAATATGTGCTTCTCTTGAGTGCGCATATGAGTCAGTAGGTCTGGACTGGGACCTGTGGTGTTTTCCCTCTTGCATTGAATTGAAGTTCTAAGCTGTGGAAGTACAGAAAGGAGCAAGCTGTTGGACTAATGAGTGAGCCACCCAACATCTATATACCAATATACATCTGTTCCTTTTCTTCACTGCCATGGTAGCAAGAGGAAAATCGGGGGAGAGGGGACATCATCAGCCTCTCATATACATTTTAGTTTCCTGCTACCTAAACAGTTCTAACTTTGGCTCAGTTTTCTTCATCCCAGCTATACTGCAAAATTCCACTTCCATGGTTCTATCCATGTCACCTTGTTTTCTGTTCCACTTGCTCTTTCTTAGAGAATCATCACTGGAGTCACTCAAATTTTGCATATGCTCAAACCAGTATTCTCTTGGTTATAGGAAAAACCCAGGAATTTCATGTGTAAGGAACTTGTGATTTAAGTTCAATGGGAACTCAGTGGGAATTTCTTTTTTTTTAATATAAATTCAATTAGTTTAGCATTAGTTTTTGATGTAATGTTCAATGATTCATTAGTTTCATGTAACGCCCAGTGCTCATCACATCACATGCCCTCCTTAAATGCCCATCGGGAGCATCACAATGCCTGACTTCAAGCTGTATTACAAAGTTGTGATCATCAAGACAGCATGGTACTGGTACAAAAATAGGCACAAAGATCAATGGAACAGAATAGAGAGCCCAGAAAGAAATGGATCCTCAACTCTAGGGTTAACTAATCTTTGAAGAAGCAGGAAAGAATATCCAGTGGGAAAAAACCCATCTTTTCAATAAATGGTGCTGGGAAAACTGGATGGCCCCATGCAGAATGAAACTAGACCATTTCCTTACACCATACACAAAGATAAACTCAAAATGGATGAAAGACCTAAATGTGAGACAGGAAGCCACCGAAATCCTAGAGGAGGACATGGGCAGTAACCTCTTAAACCTCAGTAGGAATTTCAAAATGTAGAGAAGTCAACATGAGTACAAAAGGCAAAGTCCCAAGTTTCTTCTTTAGGGGCTCCAGGTTCTTTCTTCAGCTAAAGGTACTTAATCTGTGTACCCTTCACTAGTCCCTAAATACAACCATTCTTTGGTTTCTAAGCATGTGGAAATTTATCTAAATATTTCATTTTTGGCAGCTTATTTGGCTCAGGATCATCACATTCAGACTTAGAGACAGTATACAAAAGAAAAACTACAGAAAAGCCCCCCCAAAAAAAACAAAAGAAAAAAATTAAAACTTTAAGAGAAATAAACATATTTCTTACCTGGGGATAGTGTGAACAGACTTAAAGTCAAAAAGCATATAAATCATATCAATCAGTAGAGTCAATACAATAATGACAGCATCAAGGTAGTTGAGTATATCAGAAAAATATTTTTGTATCCTGTAATACAGAACAGAAAATATTAGTGTATGTTTTCCCAAAGAAATAAGGATATTTTAAGAACACAAATTATTTGATTTATCCATTAAAACTTCTACTTTAATGGATTCTTTAAAATGCATACTAGACTAAGTGGGAAAACATCCTAATTGTATCTTATTTTATACACACAAATGACAAAAGCATCAGTATGGCAACTGAAGTATGGTAAGAGATAAAACCAAACCACTGAACAAAAGGCAAGTAATGCCTTCACGTTTTGGGTGAGACAGGTGGGCTGTTTGGCAGTACTACTGACCAATAGAAGCTAAATGTGCCACAGCCTTACAACTGGGCTGTGAGGAATGTACAAGAGGAGCACAAGGTCCAGTAATTAGGCTTGAAAATTCTGGCTGTGCGTCTACAGAATCCCAGTAGGGTGGGATTTCCCCTGTGAAAGCTGAACTTCCACCCACTTTGCCTTTCTCCCCAACACTGGCTTCTTCAGCCAGGAGCACTGATGCTCCAAAGAACCCTTCTTCCAATTCTGGGGTAGCCCCTCTCAGCTCTGAGTAACCTGGGGGGTAAAAACTGTCCTTGGTTCTCAAGTACAAGGATAGAAGTTCAGCAGGAGAGGAGACAAGTAGCCTTCTGAAATGTTCTAGATGAAATGAGACTGGAGAATTGGTCCCTGACTCCCACTGTTGACATCTTCCAGGGCTTGGCTCACTTCATCCACCTCATGAAGCAGTGAGCAGAGAAAATCAGTTGCTACCTCACCGCCAAACCACCAAGCTTCATTGATGGGATGAGCATGCCGCAGATCTCTTAGGTACTTTAACATAAATTTTTATTTCAACAGAGGTAGGGGGATGTTCATGACCTTTATCTAGTATCAATACACTGTCTACTTTTATTTAGATTCAACTGTGAGATTTATATTTATAGCTCACACATTTTCCTCTTAATAATGTGCATGCAGACACAATAGCTGTCTGGCCCAACTTTGCAAACCTTTTAAGCTTTACCTGTTGAGATCTATAATGTATTCCTGGAAATCAGAGTGCCAATTGCACCAATACTATTAAAGTCCAATCTAGTAGCAATTAAAATTTGAATTGTCTTCTTGTTTATCGTACTTCCAAGGAGATTTTTTCCTTTTTTTTTTTTTTTTTTTTTTT
>PITA01013666.1:0-27303 GCA_004023965.1 Spilogale gracilis | reverse complement strand
ATCCCGAAATCAAGCCCCGAATTTGGCTCTCTGCTGGGCGGGAAGCCTGCTTCTCTCCCTGTCTCACTCCCCCTCCTTGTGTTCCCTCTCTGTCTGTGTTTCTTTGTGTCAAATAAATAAATAAAATCTTAAAAAAAAAAAAGAAAGTAAGGGGATGGAAAAACATGGAAGTAAAAAGCTGGGATAGCAATACCTATATCAGAAAAACAGACTTTAAAGAAAGACTGTAACAAGAGACAGAGACATAAACATAAAGGGAACACCAACAAGAAGGTATAATTGCATGCACCCAAATTGAGCCAATTAGGTGCTCAACCTGGGAACACCTAAGTCCATAAAGCAACTATTAACAGACATAAAAGAAGAAATTGAGAGTAATAACATGATAGCAGGGGACTTTAACACCCCATTTACATCAATGGATAGACCATCCAGACAGAAAATTAACAAGGAAACATTAGTTTTTGAATGACACATTGGACCAGACAGATCTAACACATATATTCAGAACATTCCATCCTAGAACAACAGCATACATACTCTTTTTGAGTGCACATGGAATGTTCTCCAGAACAGATCACATGTTAGGCCAGAAATCAAGTCTCAATAGACTTAAAAGGATTGAATCATATCATGCATCTTTTCCAACCACAATGGTATGAAACCAGAAATCAATCACAAGAAAAAAATTTAGAAAGAACACAAATAACTAAATACTATGCTACTAAGCAATAAATGAACTACCAAGAAATAAAGAGGAATAAAAAAATATGGAGACAAATGAAAATGAAAACATAATGGTCCAAAATCTTTGGGATACAACAAAAGCTGTTCTAAAAAGAAAGATTGTATCAATACAGGGCTACCTCAATTAGCAAGAAATACCTCAGGTGAACAACCTAACCTTACACCTAAAGAAACTGGAAAAAAGGACAAAGTCCAAAGCCAACAGAAGGAAGGAAATAATAAAGGTTAGAGCAGAAATAAGTGAAATGGAGATTTAAAAACAACAGAACGATCCATGAAATCAGGAGCTGGTTCTTTGGAAGGATTAACAAGATTGATAAACCTTTAGCCAAACTCAGAGGAAGAGCAAGAGTGAGAGCAAGAGAGAATGTGAGGGTGACTGCACACAAATAGACAAATTCAGAAATGAAGAAGGGGAAATAACAACACTAAAAAATTGCAAATGTTTATACAAAATACATGAAAAATTATATGGAACAAAGTGGACAACCTAGAAGAAATGGATAAATCCTAGAAGCATAGAATCTGTGCTCACTTTGGCAGCACATATACTAAAATTGAAATACAGAATCTCCCAAAACTGAATCAGAAAGACAGAAAATTTGAACAGACCAATTACTAGCATGAAATTGATTAAGTAATTAAAAATACTACTGGTAAACAAAGTCCAGGACCAGATGAATTCACAAGTGAATTCTATTAAACCTTTAAAGAAGAGTTAATAACCTATTCTTCTCAAATTATTCCAAAAATAGAAGAGGAAGCAAAGCTTCCAAATTCACTCTATAAGGTCAGCATTACCCTGATACCAAAACCAAATAGATACTACAAAAAAAAAAAAAAAAAAAGAATTACAGGCCAGTATCACTGATGAACATAGATGCAAAAATACTCAACAAAATGCCAACAAACCACATCCAACAATACATTAAAAAAACTTTTTACCAAAGTTAAGTGGGCTTTATTCCAGAGATGCAAGAGTGGTTCAATATTTCTAGTCAATCAGTGTGATATGACACATCAACCATAGAAAGGATAAAACATATATGATCATTTCAATTGATGCAGAAAAGGCACTTGACAAAGTAGAGCATCTATTCATGATTTAAAAAAACTCAACAAAGCAGGTTTAGAAGGAACATACCTCAGTATAATAGAAACCATATATGACAAACCCACAACTAACATCATACTCGATGGTGAAAGACTAAGAGAGTTCTCCCGTCAGGAACAAGACAAGGATGTCCATTCTCATCATTTTTATTCACCAGAGTACTGAAAGTCCTAGCCACATCAATCAGACAAGAAAACGAAATAAAAGGCATCTAAATTGATAAGGAGAAAGAGTCTCTATTTGCAGATGACCTAATACTATACATAGAAAACCCTAAAGACTACACCAAAAACTCCTAGAACTGATAAGTGAAGTCAGTAAAGTCCCAGAATACCAAATTAACATATAGACATCTGTTGCACTTCTATACACTAATAAAGCAGCAGGAAAATTAAGAAAACAATCCCATTTATGACTGCATTTAAAGGAGTAAAATACCTAGGAATAAACTTAACCAAGGAGTTGGAAGAAATGTACTCTGAAAACTATAAAGCACTGATGAAAGAAGTTGATGATGGCACAAGTAAATGGAAAGATGGTCCATGCTTGTGGTTTGGGAAGACAAATATTGTTTAAATAGACATACTACCCAAAGCAATCTACACACTTAATGCCATCCCTATCAAAATATCAAAAGCATTTTTCACAGAACTAGAACAAGGAATCCTAAACCTTTGTATGGAACCACAAGAGAACTCAAATGACCTAAGCAGTCTTGACAGAGAACAGCAAAGCTGGAAGTATTACAATCCCAGATTTCAAAATATAGTACAAAGTCATAGTAATCACAACCATGTAGTACTGGTACAAAAATAGACATATAGACAAATGGAACAGATTAGAGAGCCCAGAAATAAACCCATGCTTTTGCAGTCAATTAATCTATAGCAAAGGAGAGCAGAATATGCAATGGGGAAAAGATTGACTCTTTAATAAACGGTGTTGGGAAACTGGACAGCTACATGCAAAGAAGTGAAACTGGGCCACTTTCTTATACCAAACACAGAACTAAACTCACAATAGATTAAAGACGTAAATGTGAGACCTCAACCATAGAATTTGTAGAAGAAAATACAGGTGTAATTTCTTTGCCGTCAACCATAGCAACATTTTTCTAGATATATCTCCTAAGATGAGGGAAACAAAAGCAAAATTAAATTATTGGGACTACATCAGAATAAAAAGGTTTTGCACAATGAATAAAATAATCAAATGGAAAGACAACCTACTGAATGTGAGAGATTATTTGCAAACGATATATCTGTTAAAGGATCATACAAAATATGTAAAGAACTTCTACAACTCAGCACTGAAACCCCCAAATAATCCAAGTTAAAAATGAGCAGATGAACACACATTGCTCCAAAAAGACATACAGAAGGCCAAAAGACACACAAAAAGATCCTCACCATCACTCATTATTAGAGAAATGTAAATCAAAACTACAATGTGATATCTCCTCACATCAGTCAGAATTGCTAACATCAACAACACAAGAAACAACTGGTGTTGGTGAGGATGGGGAGAAAAAGGAACCCTGAACACTAGGTGGCAATATCAACTGGTACAGTCACTGTGGAAAACAGATGGAAGTTCTTCAAAAAATTAAAAATACAATTACCATATGAACCAGTACTTCCACAACTGGGTATTTCCCCCAAGATAGGAAACCATGAATTCGAAGGATAGATACACCACTATGTTTATTACAGCATTATTTGCAATATCCAAATTATGAAAGCAGCCCAAGTGTCCATTGATAAATGAATGGGTAAAGAAGAGGTGGTGTACATATATATACTAGAATATTATTCAGACATAAAAAATGAAATTTTGCCATTGGCAATGACATGTATGGATCTAGAGAATATAACGTTAAGTAAAATAAGTTAGAGAAAGACAAATACTATATGAGTTCATTCATATGTGGACTTTAAGAAGCAAAACAAATGGATAAAGAAATAAAGAGACAAAAATCAGACTCTTAAACATAGAGAACTGATGATTACCATAGGAGAAGTAAGTGCGGATAGGTAAAATAGGTGAAGGGGATTAAAGAGTACATTTATCATGATAAGCACTCAGTAATATATAAAATTGTTGAATCACTATATTGTACATCTGAAACTAATAAATGATGTATGTTAATTATATTGAAATTAAAAACAAAAGTCCCTGCAGCAGTTATTGATAAAATACAAGCATATCCACATCTCACTACACCACAGCGTTTGCAAACTTTCCTAGGTTTCTTTGGGTCTTGGTATCCATGTATCCCTCATGTGGCTCAAGTGCTTCAGCCCCTTTATAAATTCATAAGAACAGAAGCCCACTGGGACTGGTCCTCAAAGGAAAGAGAAGCATTTGAATAAGCCAAGGTGGCTATTAAACAGATCCAAGCCTCAGGTGTTCATGAACAGGGACAGCCACTTGACTGGATGGAGCCAGTTACCCAGAAGTGTTTAGATGGAATTTATGGCAATGGCAAGGGCATAAATGCATACATAAGGTTTCTGGTCACAGTTGCAGAAGGGAGCTGAAACATGATACCGCATTTTAGAACAACTCTGGGCTACTTATCATGACTTATGGCAAGTAGAAGTCATGACTAACAGGATCCCAGTGACCATTTGCACCTAGTGCTCTATAGAAGCATGGCTAAAGAATACGTTCCAGGAGCCCAAGTCAGATATTGCCCAAATCCAGACTGTAGCCAAATGGCACGCCTTCTTGCAACAACACAGTACTTTGACAAATAGCCCTATTAGTGCAGAATTGCATGTCATTCTTGGCCTGGTGACTCATGTCACCTCTGAAGGAAAGCCATTAACTGAGACTGCAAAGCCACCACAGCTGCCAATCTTTATGTAGGAAGGACATCGACCAATTCCTGATCATGCTTGTACACTGAATGGTCATCAAAAGGTGACCCCTGCACCTGGACAGCCATTGCCATCCAACCCTCAACTGAAAGTATCTGATGGACTCTGGCACCGGACATAGTAGTTCAAGGGGCCAAACTGCAAACAACATAGATGGTAATGCTTCGTGAGCTTGATTCCATTGTTCTATGCACAGATAGCTGGGAAATTTATAAGGGACCAACCACATGACTTTTTCAACAGGAGGCACAAGAGTTGATGGAGACAGGGCGCCCACTATGGGGAAGCATGTGGAACTTCAGTGCATACAAGGTGTGAACACTACTGTTTAGCATGTAGAAACACACACGGCACACACCCCACCTGGAAATCAACAGACTGATGAGTCGGGCCACATCTGCCTCCTAGAAGGCATTCCAAAAGAAGACAATGCCACCTGCCTATACAACATGGGAAGTCAATAACAACAGACTTGTGGACAGTTTGGAGTTTCTTTGTTTTATTTTATTTTGTTTTGTTTTGTTTTAAAATTTTATTTATTTGACAGAGAGAGACACAGTGAGAGAGGAAACACAAGCAAGGAGAGTGAGAGAGGGAAAAGCAGGCTTCCCACTGAGCAGGGAGCCTGATGTGGGCCTCAATCCCAGGACGCTGGGATCATGACCTGAGCCAAAGGCAGATGCTTAACGACTCAGCCACCCAGCTGCCCCCTTGTTGGCAGTTGTTAAGAACTGGGGCTTACCACTGCATTACCAAGACATTGTGACCATCTGCTAACAGAGACCAACCATGACCTTTGCCAAGAGACACAGACAGATAGTGGGGTGGGGAGGACGGCACCCTGTTCAAAGATGGCAGATTGACTGGTCCCTTGCCACTTTCTGATGACTGCCATTATGCTTTGACATACATGACACATATTCAGGACTCCTGCAAGCCAACCCCAGCAAGTATGCCACACAGAAGGTCACCATTTGTGACCTGGAACACCTGTGTGCTCCACATAGGGTACCTGCTGATATTGACAGCAACTAAGGCTCCCATTTCACAGGACATAAAGTGCAAGTGGGGGCCAAAGCTCAAGACATCCATTGGTATTTCCATCTACTATATGATCCCAGTGCAGCTTGGCTGATAGAATATGTGAGTGGACTGTTGAAATAATTGTGACAAGAAACACATTCACTGGCCTTCTGGACACATCACTTGTCACCAGTTATATGGACATTAAATAAATATATACATTCCAGTTGTGCTAATACTCTATTCTAGAATACATGTAGATGGCATGTAGGAAGGATGCTCTTTGCTGCAGGCAGGAACACCAGGTACTCTTTTCCTACCCTTGCGACAAGATCTATCTGTAGAAAATAAGTAATTATGTAGGCCTGGAAATGACAATCAAGTGCACAGTATTTTGGGTTTTCAGCCCTATAGGATAGGGATAGAAGAGGCCCCAACCATCACCCCATTTCTTCACCCCACTCCACTGAAAACAATGAAGATATATAACCCTAGGCCTCTCATAAAAAGAGACACTATCATACAGATAGTATTGCCCTACAGATCATTGTTATAACCCCACTATCCTTTCCAAGTTTGCCCTACCATGTAGCAGAAGAGGAGCTAATGATTTGATACTGTCAGTTTGGAGCTAGACTGCAGCCAGGGGTGGGGTTATCTCAGAACACCCACCGCCTCCTGTATTCTATTAGAGGACTGTCACTGGCCTTTTCTGGTACCGATTCAGCATCTCTTTGCACTTAGGTTTCGCATAGGAAACTTAAACGAATGGGCCCTGACCACAACTTCGCTACAGAATAAGACCCAACTGTTGGGTGTGTAGTGAACTCCCCCTATCAGTGACCATGAGTGTCCTCTGACAAATCCCAGCTGCCAACCTCAGCACTTGGGAATGCTTCTATACTTGGGGATAACACCTTCATGCCCCTACTTGGACTGACTATTCACTAGGTATCCAGGCTCCCTACCCAGAAAGACACAAAGAGCAAAATTTTCCATTGATATAGGAACAGGTAAATAAGACTCTATCAATAGATATATTTTTCAGAATGGCTTGGGGTGATTAAATGCAATCCAGGTACAAATTTTCACAACGGATCCATTGTGCATAGAGAGAAACAGGACCACAATGCTATAGGCTCTAATGTAGGATGGATACCCATACAACAACGCAGTTACACTGTACTTATCACTGCTGGTACCTGGCTATGGACACAATAAGTATCCATTCCTGTGGGTGCCTTCTCCTCTCTGTGAGGATGGCTTTGGTCATGTGGTACTCATGGCTGGCCCTATTTACCCTATAACTACACCAGGTGTTGAACCTTAACCTTGCTTGCCAGGCCACATACTCACCCACTTATAGGAGCAGCCTACCAACTGGGAGGTGGTCAGGGTCTGGCACAGAACTAACAGAACATGTTGGTGGTTCCAAACCCTGTCCATTCTCTCCTCTTCTATGGCCCACCACTGACATAGAATGGCAGGTATAGGCTTTAGCCAAACACATAACTACCACCTTTAATTCCACCCATTAGGCAATCGCCCTCTTTACTGGAGAGAGACGAGCAATTCTGCAAGATAGAATCACTCCTGACATGTGCTGTCATCAAGACACACTGCTGCATGTTATGTACCTGACTATTCTCACATTTTCCAAGTCATGGGTAGTTTAAACACACATGTTGAAGCTCCCGATTCCCTGGCTACTGACCCCACCAGTGCTTTCTTTCTGGTTAAATCACTTGTGTTCTTCCTGGGAGAATGTTTTTTGGTAGTTTCTTAGTTATTTGTGTTCTCCTATTATTTGAATGTTGTGGCTTATACTGTCCCTGTGGAACTTGGTTGCAGTGCACCTCGGCATACCTGGCTCCAGGTACATCATGGAAGATGGGCAGGTAAAGAATGTACAGGCCATTTAGGGTGTGCTGAAATGCAGTGTACAGTACACGCTGGATACCTAGTTCACTCAAGCATACCCCCAAATGTCCCTGTTAGTCACTTCTTGAGAATGTAGAGATCCCGTTCTTCCTCTCTATCCCCATCAAATAGAATATGCAGAAAAACGTAGTGTTCAGTGTTCAAGTGTTCAATCATTGAACACTATAACAGAAACTTACTATGTACTGTATGTTGGCTAGGTGTGCTCCCAAGGTGTGCTCCCAGAACACCTGTATGGCCTGAATGGCCTGTACATTCTTTTTCAAGCCCCTCTTCCATGGGCCAGGTATGCCAAAGGGCACTCTAACCAAATCCCACAGCAATAGTATAAGCCACAACTTTCAAATGACAGGAGAACAGAGATAACTAAGAAACTACAAAAAAATCATTCTCGGGGCGCCTGGGTGGCTCAGTTGGTTAAGCGACTGCCTTCGGCTCAGGTCATGATCCCGGAGACCTGGGATCGAGTCCCACATCGGGCTTCCTGCTTCTCCCTCTCTCACTCCCCCTGCTTGTGTTCCCTCTCTGGCTGTGTTTCTCTCTGTCAAACAAGTAAAATATTAAAAAAAAAATCATTCTCCCAGGAAGGGTGGCAGGTGGCAGGCCTTGATCTCCTTGGAAATGTGCCATGCAAGGAGGGGAAGGGCCAATGATAGTTGGTAGAGTAAATTGCTATGATATAAAAACTTGTTGTACATAACTCCTAGCAGCAGGTTGGCTACTCCTGGACTCCCTGTACTTAAGTTCCTCCAATAAACTTTTGTCTCAATTCTGGTCTCTGGATCTTTTCTTTGGCCTCACTGGACCATCACCCATACTAGACTAAGAGGCTGTTGGGGTGTGGCTGCACACCAGCTAGTTTCATCTAAAGTTTGTCCTGGTCCTCACCAACAACCATGTGGACTAATTGATATAAACCTGAGAAACCAGGCTGGTAAGTCTGAATAATTATACTAAATTCCTCAGCAAACGTATGGAGGTCTTCAGTCACTTTAAGAAACTTTAACTATGGTTTTTGGCCTTAGTCAAGGGAATGCGGGGAACTTGAGGTTTATTTAGGTACTCACAAGACTTAACTTTAAAGAGGCAGGTTTTAAAAGCCTCAGGAGAGGAGAAGTGGGGATAGATCAGGAGGAAAAGGCAAGTTCTGTAGAGAGAACGGAGGAAAGTGGCACCAGAGGCGGGGCCTGAGCGCAAGGTGCCTTCTACTGTCTGCAGCAGGGGTAGTGGGAGAGGGAGGCGGAGGCCTCAGAAGCCATTTTGACTCCTTCCAGTTGTGTGTTTGCCTCAAAAAATTTAGAAATATTGTACATAACTAATGAATCATTGAATACTATAACAGAAACTTACGATGTACTATATGTTGTCTAACTGAATATAATAAAAAAAAATTTAAAAACAAAGAAATCATGTTTTACAAAGAGGCAAACAGAATCCTGAAAACATCTGGAGCCTCAAGGTACCATTTAAAAGATGTATCCCATTCAGTTTTTTTGTTTATTTTGGAGCCATGACTTTCTAACTTAATTTTGAGTAAAACAGGTTTGGGGAGATTGAAATTTCTTATAAGGCACTGAAGTTATACATTATTTTCGGTTAGGTCAGTCCATCTATCTATAAATACACATATGAATGGACCATAGTTTTAAAACATAAAACCAGCAGAATCCCAATAGTGGTGGTGGAGGAGGGGAGGAAGCAGCCCTCAGAGCATTTTGATAAGTGGAATCCCATTTTTTAGAGGTTTCTCTTTAGAGCAAAGAGAAAAATTCCTGAACAGCAGTTTCAATAGAAGCAGTGTGGTTCTAGAAGAAATCAGACAAAAAGCCAGCAGAGTCCCAGTAGGAAAAATGTGGTTCCAAAAAGGAGTCAGACCAAAAGCTAGCACAGTTCAGTAGGAACAATGTGATCCCAAACAGGAGTCAGACTAAAGGCTAGTGTAATCTCAACAGGCACTGTTCCAGATAGAATGGTCTGGTTCCCAAAGGCTGTCAGACCAAAGGTCAACACAGTTCAGATTGGCACAGTTCCAACAGGAACGGTCTGGTTCTGGAAGAGGTGAACCAAAGGCCAAGTGAGCACTCTCAAATAAAAACAAAAAAACCAACAAGACCTTAAAACGGATCCTGAATAAAGTCTGAAGAGCTTGAACACAAAGTGTAGAGCTCAAAATCCAGGAGAAAACTTACCCTCAAACCCCAGGGTGGGCGAGAAAGCAGTGAGCACAGTTGGCTGTGTGGGTGCCGGCACCTGTTTGCTCACCAGCCTCAGAGCTGTTGGGGGTCTTCTCTGGATCCCACTTCTGATCACCAAGTAATGTTAACCTTAAAAATAAAACTGCCATCAGGGAAATACAAACCAAAACCACAATGAGATACCACCTCACACCAGGCACCATGGCTAAAATTAACAACTCAGGAAACAACAGATGTTGGCAAAGATGTGGAGAAACGGGAACCCTTTTGTACTGGTTGTGGGAATGCAAACTGGTGCAGCCACTCTGGAAAAGAGTATGGAGGTTCCTCAAAAAGCTAAAAACACAGCTACTCTACAACCTAGTAATTGCACTATCAGGTATTTATCCAAAGGATACAAATACAGTGATTGAAAGGGGCACGTGCACCCCAGTATTTATGGCAGCAATGTCCACAAGAGCCAAACTATGGAAAGAGCCCAGACGTCCATCGATAGATGAATGGATAAAGAAGATGTGGTACCTATATGCAGTGGAATAATATTCAGCCATCAAAAAGAATGAAATATGGCCATTGTAATGACGTGGATGGAACTAGAGGGTATTATGCCAAGCAAAATAAGTCAGAGAAAGACTAATGTATGATTTCACTCGTATGTAGAATTTAAGAAACAAAACACATGAATGGGGAAGGGAAGGAAAAATCAGATAAAATCAGAGAGGGAGACAAGCCATAAGAGACTCTCAACTCTAGGAAACAAACTGAGGGTTGCTGGAAGGGAGCTGTGTGTGGGGGGCGATGGGGTAACTGGATGATGGGCATAAGTAGGGCACGTGATGTAATGAGCACCGGGTGTTATATACAGCTGATGAATCATTGACCTCTACCTCTGAAATAATAATACACTATATGTCACTTAAATTGGATTTACATTTAAAAATATTAAAAAAGAAAAATAATAAAACTGCCAGTTATTTTACCAGCAAAAATGAGTTTTTTCAGGAACTGGCTCTGTGGGTAGTAGCACCTGATTGCTTACCAGTCTCAGAGCTGTTGGGGGTCTTCTCTGGATCCCATTTTTGATCACCAAGTAAAAATAAACTTAAATTTGAAAACATTTTAAAAAATAAAAAAATAGGGATGCTTGGGTGGCTCAGTCGGTTGAGCATCTGCCTTCAGCTCAGGTCATGACCCCAGGCTCCTAGGACTAAATCTGGCTCCCTGCTCAGTGGGGAATTTGCCTGCCGCTCCCCCTGCTTGAGCTCTCTTTTCTCTCTCTCTAATAAACAAATAGATAAAATCTTGGGGCGCCTGGATGGCTCAGTTGGTTGAGCGACTGCCTTCAGCTCAGGTCATGATCCCGGAGACCTGGGATCGAGCCCCACATCGGGCTCCCTGCTCGGTGGGAAGCCTGCTTCTCCCTCTCTCGGTCCCTCTGCTTGTGTTCCCTCTCTGGCTGTGTTTCTCTCTGTCAAATAAATAAAATATTAAGAAAAAAATAGATAAAATCTTAAAATTCATAAAAATAAAGTAATTAATTGATTAAAAAAATAAAACTGCCAGTTATTTCACCAGCAAAAATGGGTTCATTTGGGAAGAGCAGAGAATTTCAATCCAGGGCAAACAAGCTATGACAAAACCACAAAGGAGAGAAACACTGTTTTACAGAGAAAAGGGGGAAGTTGGAAGGGGCTGTCATAAACCAAAAGTAAACTGTAAACTAGGAGGTTGTAAACAGTACGTGTCAAAGTAAAACAGTAAACTGGGAGGTTGAAATGTAGTGGCTTTTCTGAGTGAAATAAGCCAAGTAGAGAAAGTCAAGTATCACATGGTTTCACTTACGTGCGGTGCATGAGGGGTAACCTGGAGGACAGTGGGAGAAGGAAAGTAAATGGGAACTAGGGTAATCCAGGGAGGGAAACGTAACAACAGAGACTTTGGACACAGAAACAAACTGAGGGACTTGGAGGGAGGGGAGTGGAGGAATGGGAGAGCCTGGTGGTGGGTATTGGGGGCACCTATTACGTGGAGCACTGGGTGTGGGGAATGGGGAATGAATCTTGGAACACTGGAAAAAAAATTTAAGTAACAATAAAAATAAATAAATAAATAATAAATAAATAAAAAAGAAATGTAGTGGCTTTTCATTGGTTGAGTTAGACTATTTCTCATTAGCTGGGCTGTACTAGTTTTATTTGCAGAGTCTCTTTCTGTTGCATTTGCTATTGATGGCAAGCGTTAAGGTACATGGGCTCCCCGTGTCAAACCTCCCAAGTCCATTTTAGTGAGATTTCCCTTTATCCATTTTCACAATGTAAAAAATATAATTTTTTAAACAAAATTTAACACCCATTCATAATAAAATCTTTTAGTGAACTGCAAATAGAAGAAAGTTCCTTAACCTGACAAGCACCATTTTAATAGCAATCTTAATGATGAAAGACTGAATTTTTTCTCCAGTGATTAGTAATTTGGGATGTCAGTTCATACTTTCTTCTTTTCAAAATTGTATTGGAGACCCTAGTCAGTGCAATAATGCAAGGAAAGGAAGTAACAGAAATATAGATTAGAAAGGAAGACATAACACTCTCCCTATTTGCAGATATGCTTGTTCTATCAAGAGAATCCCAAGGAATTTACATAAAAGCTAATGGAACCAATATGTGAATTTAATAAAGTTACCAAATAAAGGTCGATATACAAAATTCAATTATATTTCTGTAGATGAGCAATAAAAAATTGAAGAATAGAAAAGCAACTGTACAATTTATATGGAAAGGCAGAGTAATACACTACCTGATTTAAACACTTACTCTAAAGTTAAATAAGGCAATGTGGCATAAAGAAAAGAATAGACACATAGAACAATAGAACAAAATAGGGACCAGAAATAGACTCTTGTATACGGTCAATTGATTTTCAACAAGGTACAAAGCAATTCTATGGAGAAAAGGGAATCTTACAAGAAACCATAGTGGAATTACTGGACATACATTTGCAAAAAGAACACTCTTCAACCTGTATCACACAACATACACAAATAATAACTCAAAATGGATCCATATACCCAAATGTAAAACCTAAAAATGTGAAACTTCTAGAAGAAAACAGAAAATACTTGTCACCTTGGGTTGGGAAAAGATTTCTTAGATGGAACATCAAAGTCTAATCATGAAAGGAAAAATTAGATTCCCTTAAAATTAAAAATTTCTACTGTGCAAAAGATACTATTAAAAAAAGAATGAAAAGACAATACTTGTAAGAAAATACTTGTAAAACATTCACCTGATAAAAAACTTGCATCCAGCATATATCAAGAGCTCTCAAAACTCAACAATAAGGAAAATTTTTGAAAAACAAACAAGATGAGATCGAGCACGTTTTGGATAGTATTACTTAAAAATAAAATGTAAGAAAGAAAAAGCATTAATATTAAAAATTTTACTCCAAATGCTGGAGTAAATTAGCAATATAATAACTTACAGAATGGAGACCAGAGGGAAAACTGATTAAAACCATTAAACTAATTTTGACTTAATAATGATGTTGCCATATAGTTACATGAATTTGCTCCATTAATACACCACATTAATAAAGTTTAACTTACCCTTTCTTTAAAAAAATAAAAAATAAAAGTAATTGAAAATAAAAACAGGCAAGAGATTTGGACAGACATTGCATCAAAATAATCTATAGATAGTAATTAAGCATAAGAAAGATGCTCAACATCACTGATAATATGAAAATGCAATTCCAAGTCTCAATGAGCTATCTCACTCATCTATTGTCTCAAAAAACTAAGCAAAATGGATGGACAAACCATGTACAAGTAAGGATGCTGAGGAAACAGAACCCTCATATACTATGATAATTACACCTACTCTTTACCATAAGATTCAGCAATTCTATTGCTCAGCATTAACCAAAGATAAAAATGAAACTTATGTCCACACAAAGACTTGCTTGCAAATGTTCACAGACACATTATTCATAATAGGTCAAAAGTGGAAATAATCCAAATGTCCATCAATAAGTGAATGGTCAAGAAAATATGTTATATTTAAATAATGGAATACAAGTCAGGAATAAAAAGAAAAGCAATACTGATACACCTATTAATATGGCTAAATCTCCAGTGCATTATGGTACATGAAAGCAGCCAATTTTGATTGGCTATAATGCCACTCAAATCTATTACATAATATTCTGAAAAAGGTAAAACTGTAAGGAGAAAACAGATCAGTGATTGCCACAGGCTGAAGTTGTAGGAGGGGCTGAACACAAAGTGTCTTGCGAAAAAAAAAATTTTTTTTAAGATTTTATTTTATTTACTTGACACACAGAGAGAGGGAGAGATCACAAGTAGGCAGAGAAAGAGGAGGAAGCAGGATCTCTGCTGAGCAGAGAGCCCAATGCAGGCCTTGATCCCAGGACCCTGAGATCATGACCTGAGCTGAAAGCAGAGGCTTTAATCCACTGAGCCACCCAGGTTCCTGGGTCTTAAGAAATTTTAAGGGGATGATACAATTGTTCTTGTCATGATTAAGGTGGTGGTTTCATGAATATATTAGTCAAAACTCACAGAACTACCACACAATGCATAAAATTCATTATATATAAATTGTACCTTAAGTTAAAAGCATGTTTTAGTGTGTTGTAAATTATACCTTAATGTGCGGAAAGTATGCTATAAATAAAAGGCTAGTAAAATGATGGAATAAAATAGATTCTGGGGGTGCCTGGGTGGCTCAGTTGGTTAAGCGACTGCCTTCGGCTCAGGTCATGATCCCGGAGACCCGGGATCGAGCCCCACATCGGACTTCCTGCTCAGCGGGAAGCCTGCTTCTCCCTCTCTCAGGCCCTCTGCTCGTGTTCCCTCTCTAGTTGTGTTTCTGTCAAATAAATAAATAAAATATTTAAAAAATAGATTCTGGAAGCAGTCAGTATGAAAAGATTCATAATATAGAGATTTAAAAATCACTGAAAAAGTTTTCAATAATAGGTTAATTCAGCCAAACTCACTGAATGCCTACTATGTGTCATGGTATTGCTTTAGACATCAGAGAGACAGCAGTTAAAATTGAAAAAGTTTTATTCTTTTATGTGCTTATATTCTCGTTGTAAAGATAACCATAAATACAATAAATAAGTAAAGAGCATAATAAGTTACAAGGTGACAAAGATCATTAAAATAGGCAAAGACAGTGGAGGATGATGCAGTTTTGATGTTGAAAACTAGTAGTTACTCAGGAGAAAAATAGATTCCTACACCTCATACCTTAATACAGAATAAATTCTGGGAAGATGATCTCCACGGGCCCCCTCCCCCCCATGGAATGGGACATTTAATTGTCTCTATGAGCTCCCAGGATGGGGAATGTGCAACCTTTGGCAGAGGCTGGTTAATGGAACCAACAAAGGTGCCCATCAGCCAGTGCCTCAGGGCCTGGCTGAGGACAGCCAGCACTTGCGCTGTTGCTTAAGACAATTTCTGAAACTAGTGGGTAAGGAAGGTTGCCTTTGAATGGAGGGGAGGAGAAGAGAAGGGGCTTGCACTGAGGGGAGAGATTCCAAGGTCAGAAGGTTAGGTAGGAATCAGGTGGGTTTTTTTTTAATGTGGAAAATAAATTCAAAATGTAGAAGAAATTTTGATGTATATATTAAAATCCTGGGTAGAGGCTTTATAAGCTCTAAGACATGAATCATAAAGATGAGTACATATATATTCTATTGCATAAAGATTAGAAACTTCTGTATAGTGAAAAGCTCGACAAATGGAAAAATTCCTTGCCCCGTATAGGATACAAAAAAGAATGATATATTTAAGTTCTTAATCAAACAATAGAGATAAAACCCACAATTTTAAATAGGCAAGGGTATTTTGCAAACAAAGAAATACCTAGAGAAAGTATGTCAAAAGAGATGTGCATTAGAATAAACATATTTACTAATATTGATAAGATCAATGACGGTTAGTGTGGGTCAGAAGTACACACTTAATCTTGATGTAGGAGAGCTCATCAGTATCAATAGCCTTGGGGTACATGGGTGGCTCAGTTGGATTAGGCATCTGCCTTTAGCCTAGGTCGTGATCTCAGAGTCCTGAGATCAATCCTCCTGTCTGGCTTCTTGATCAGCTCAGTGGAGCCTGCTTCTCCCTCTGCCTGCCACTCCCCCCTGCAATGTGCTTGTGCTCTCTCTCTATCTCTGACAAATAAATAAAAAAATATTTTAAAAAATGTATATATATCATAAAAGATATTAGTAGCCTCAAACATTTCTGTTGACACCAAATTCTACTTCTGAGAGCATATCATAAGGAAATAATAACATACAGAGATTTGGTCTTAAAAATATTCAATTTTTGAACAGTAAAACGTAAAAAATATCCAGCAGTATCTGACTATTTAAATAAGTTATATCAACAAAACTAAAAGGCAGCCTATGGAATGGGAGAAGATATTCACAAATGACATATCTGATAAAGGGTTAATATCCAAAAATCTAATAAAGTACTCATCAAACTCACATCCAAAAAACAAATAATCTGATTAAGACAGAATACATGAATAGACACTTTTCCAGAGAAGACATCCAGATGGCTAACAGACACATGAAAAGATGCTCAACATCACTCAGCATCAGGCAAATACAAATCAAAACCACAAAGAGATATCACTGGACATCAGTCACAATGGTTAAAATAACAACTCAGGAAATAAAAGATGTTGGCAAGGATACGGAGGAAAGGGAACCCTGTTGCATGGTTGTTGGGAATGCAAACTGGTGCAGTCACTCTGGAAAACAGTATGGATGTTCCTCAAAAAGTTAAAAATAGAACTACCTTAGGATCCAGCAATTTCACTACTAGGTATTTACCCAAAGGACATAAAAATAGAGATTCTAAGGGGTACATGCACCCCCATCTTTACAGCAGCATTATCAACCATAGCCAAAATACGGAGAGCCCAAATTTCCATCGACTGATGGTTAAACATGATGCGGTGTGTACGTACACACACACACACACACACACACACACACACACACACACACACAGTGGAATATTACTCAGCCATCAAAAAAAGAAATCTTGGGGCGCCTGGGTGGCTCAGTTGGTTAAGCGACTGCCTTCGGCTCAGGTCATGATCCCGGAGACCCAGGACCGAGCCCCACATTGGACTCCCTGCTCAGCAGGAAGCCTGCTTCTCCCTTTCTCACTCCTTTGCTTGTGTTCCCTCTCTGGCTGTGTTTCTCTCTGTCAAATAAATAAAATCTTTAAAAAAAAATGAAATCTTGCCATTTGCAATGATGTGGATGGAACTAGAGTGTTTTATGCTAAGTGAAATAAGTCAGTCAGAGAAAGACAAATAACATATGATCTCATTCAAATGTGGAATATAAGAAACAAAACAGATGAACATACGGGAAGGGGGAAAAAGGAGAAAGAGAAACAAATCATAAGAGACTCAAAGAGAGAAAACAAACTGAGGGTTGTTGGAAGGAGATGGGCAGGGAATGGGCTAGGTGGGCAATGGGCTAGATGGGTAATGGGTATTAAAGAGGGCACTTGTGATGAGCACAGGGTTTGCATATAAGTGATGCATCACTGAACTCCACTCCAGAGACCAATACTGCACTGTATGTTCACTAAGATTTAAATTTAAAAAATAATAAATTTAGAATCAGAAAAAAATAAGTTATAGCATAACTGTACCATGATATATTATATAGCTGTTAAAAATTAAAAAATAAACTCAGCTACTGGCAGGACCTCAGGCAACAGTAAAAATTTTGAAATTTTAGAAATATATAATGTTGTAAATGTATATGTATATTTTATTAACTTGGAAATATATTCATGTTACAGCACCAAGAAATGAATTTATTTTATTCTTTATTTTATGTTTATTTTTTAATGTTATGTTAGTCACCATACAGTGCTTCATTAGTTTTCGATGTAGTGTTCCACGATTCACTATTTGCACATATCACCTAATGTTCATTGCAATACATGCCCTCATTAATACCCACGACCGAACAGACCCATACTCTCACCCCCACTCCCCTGTGAAACCCTCAGTTTGTTTCCTGGAGTCCATAGTCTCTCATGGTTCAACTCCCCCTCTGATTCCCACCCTCTTTATTTTTCCCTTCCTTCTCCTAATGTCCTTCATGCTATTCCTTATGTTCCACAATATTTTTTTATGCTAAGTGAAATAAGTCAAGCAGAGAAATGAATTTATTTTAAAAACAATGTAAGAATGGCAAAAATAAATTATTGGAACTACATCAAAAGTAAAAGCTTCTGTACAACAAAGGAATCAATAAAACCAAAAGGCAACCTATGGAATGGGAGAAGATATTTATAAATGACATACCTGATAAAGGGTTAGTATCCAAAATATGTAAAAATTTATAACTGAACACCCAAAAAATCCAACTTAAAAATGGGCAGGAGACATGAACATTCTCAAGAAAAGATATATAGATGGCCAACAGACACATGAAAAAATGATCACTAACCATCAGGGAAATGCAAGTCAAAGCTAAAATGAGATATCATCTCATACCTATCAGAATGGCTAAAATCAACAATGCAAGAAACAAGTGTTGGTGAGAATGTGGAGGAAAAGAAACACTCGTGCACTATTGGTGGGAATGCAATTGGTGTAGCCACTGTGAAAAATAGTATTGAGGTTTCTGAAAAAATTAAAAAAGTAACCCTATGATCTAGGAATCACACTATTTGGTATTTACCAAAAGAATATGGAACACTAATTTGAAATGACATATGTACTCCTATGTTTATTACAGCATTGATTATAATAGCCAAGGTATGGAAGAAGCCCAAGTGTCCCTTGATAGATGAATGGCTGAAGATGTATGTACACATATACATGCATGCAACACACACACACACACACACACACACACACACACACACACACACGAATATTATGCAGCCATAAAAAATGAAATTGTGAGGGCGCCTGGGTGGTTCAGTTGGTTAAGCAACTGCCTTCAGCTCAGGTCATGATCCCGGAGACCCGGGATCGAGTCCCATATCAGGCTCCCGGCTCGGCGGGAAGCCTGCTTCTCCCTCTCTCACTCCCCCTGCTTGTGTTCCCCCTCTGGCTGTGTTTCTCTCTGTCAAATAAATAAAATCTTTTAAAAAAAAATGAAATTGTGAGGCAAACTCAAAATGGATGACAGACCTCAACGTGAGGCAGGAATCCATCAAAATCCTGGAAAAGAACATAGGCCGTGACCTCTTTGACATTGGCCACAGCAACTTCTTTCAAGACACGTCTCCAAAGGCAAAGGAGACAAAAGCGAAAATGAACTTTTGGGACTTCAACAAAATAAAAAGCTTTTGTACAGCAAAGAAAACAGTCAACAAAACAAAGAGGCAACCCACAGAATGGGAGAAGATATTTGCAAATGACACTACAGATCAAGGGCTGATATCCAAGATCTATAAAGAACTACTCAAACTCAACATCCAAAAAGAAGATGAACACATTAAAAAATGGACAAGAGACATGAAGAGGCATTTCTCCATAGAAGATATACAAATGGCTAACAGACACATGAAAAAATGTTCATCATTAGCTATTGGGGAAATTCAAATCAAAACCACACCGAGATACCACCTTACACCAGTCAGAATGACCAAAATTAACAAGTCAGTAAACAAGTGTTGGAGAGGCTGCAGAGAAAGGGGAACCCTTTTACACTGTTGGTGGGAATGCACGTTGGTGCAGCTGCTTTGGAAAACAGTGTGGAGATTCCTTAAAAAGTTAAAAATAGAACTACCCTATAACCCTGCAATTGCACTACTTTACCCCAAAGATACAGATGCAGTGAAAAGAAGGACCATATGTACCCCAATGTTCATTGCAGCAATGGCCACAATCACCAAATTGTGGAAAGAGCTAAGGTGCCCTTCAACAGATGAATGGATAAAGAAGATGTGGTCCATATATACAATGGAATACTACGCCTCCATCAGAAAGGATGAATATCCAACTTTTGTAGCAATATGGACTGGATTGGAAGAGATTATGCTGAGTGAAATAAGCCAAGTAGAGAAAGTCAAGTATCACATGGTTTCACTTACTTGCGGTGCATAAGGGGTAATATAGAAGACAGTAGGAGAAGAAAAGTAAATGAGAAGTAGGGTAATTCAGGGAGAGAAACGAAACATGAGAGACTTTGGACACAGAAACAAACTGAGGGACTTGGAGGGGTGGGAGAGCCTGGTGGTGGGTACTGAGGGCACCTATTGCATAGAGCATTGGGTGTGGGGCATGGGCAATGAATCCTGGAACACGGAAAAAATAAAATAAATTTGAAGTTAAAAAAATGAAATTGTTTCATTTGCCAACAACATGGATGGAGCTAGAGAGTATAATGATAAATGAAATAAGCAGAGAAAGACAAATACCATATGTTTTCACTCATATGCAGAATTTATGAAACAAACAAAAGGGAAGAGACAAACCAAAAAACCAGATTCTTAATTGTAAAGAACAGACAGAGCGTTATCAGAGGAGAGGTCAGTGGGAAAATGAATGACAGGTGAATGGGATTAAGGGTACACTTATCATGATGAGCACTGAATAATGTATAGATAGAACTGATGAATTACTATATTGTACATCTGAAATATAATAATGTATGTTAACTATATTGGAATTAAAATTAAAAACTTAATAAAAAAAGAATGTAAGCATGATACTTTATCCATAAAAATACAGGTATAAAGAATCTTAAAAATAGTTGTTAGAAAATAAGAATGACTATTTATGGGTGGAGTTATTGTTTGTATTTTCTGATCTTTGTAATAGAACTTTCATTATTTTTGGCTTTTAGTGTGAAATTTATTTACGGTACTTCAGTTTGAAAAGACTTTCACACCTATTATTTTACTTTTATCAGTTTTTAATTATGTAATACCCAGTAAATAGGTAATGTAGATAGAAATATTACCAGTTTACAGATGAATGATCTAAAGTTTAAGGAGATTTAGTGAATTGCCAAGTGCCAAGTAAGTCTCAGATGCCAAAGCCAAGCATTAATTTTAGCTCTTACTCCAAATCTCATCTTCCTTGCTGGAAACACCAGTGCTTCTCACAGAGAAGAATGCAAATACCACCAGTATGTATGTAATAAGTGTTTGCAATTTAAAAAAACAAAACCAACAAAACCCCACTTTATTTTGTTTGGAGGGAGGAAGAAGGAAATAGTGGTCTATCCTGCTCAGTCTATCCAAATTTTGGCCCTCTTTCCCCCACTTTGCTCATTTATGTTGTTTCTTAAAATCCACATGTGAGTGAAATCATATGGTATTTATATTTCTCTGGCTGACTTACATTGCTCAGCATTATACTCTAGTTCCATCCATGTTGTTCAAATGGCAAGATTTCATTTTTATGGCTGAATACTATTCCATTACATGTGTGTATAAACACACACACACACATATATATACCTTATCCATTCATCAATACATTGACACTTGGGATCCTTCCACAATTTGGCTATAGTAAATAATGCTGCTATAACACAGGGTACATGTATCCCTTTGAATTAGTGTTTTTGTATTCTTTGGATAAATACCCAGTAGTGCATTTGCTAGATCACAGGATAGGTCTATTTTTAACTTTTTGAGAAACCTCCACACTGTCCACTCCCCACTGGCCATAAACAGACTCTTAACTCTAGAGTACAAACTGATGGTTACCAGAAGGGAGGTGATGGTGGGATGGGTTAAATAGGTGATGGGGATTAAGGGTGTACTTGTCTTGATGAGCACCAGGTAATGTATAGAATTGTTGAATCACTATATCGTACACCTAAAACTAATGTAACACTGAATGTTAACTATCCTGGAATTAAAAACTAAAACAAACAAACAAAACCCCCAAACAAAAAACAAAACAAATTTTGCTACAGTCCTGGCCAGCTCCATTGCACAAAATATAGAGCTAATATGAAGACCTATAATTTAATTAAGTAGCAGAGTGAACTCTTCACTGATGACCCATGATGAAAAATAGTAAATGGAAATTAATTCATGGATAATCTGGGGAACCATTTAGATTCATTAGTCTCCTCTTTATTTTCCATATAATCTTTTTCTAGACAGCAAAAAAATCCCAACAGTTAATATCCTCTTTAGCACTACTCACTATCCAACACTGGCACAGGCTATTGAATGGTTAAGTAAGTGGCAAAGAGAAAAGCAGGAGAAAAATCTCATTAATATTTCTGCAATTCAGACACATGTGATTTTAAGAATATATTGTTTCCTTGCCATGAATACATGGTAAAAATGCCTTCAGGTCACTGCAATAGGAAGTACACTCAGGGAGATTACTCAGACACAAGTCAAAGTTAATAAAATTCGAATGAGCATGAAAAGGCCCTTAATCAGAAAAATGTGTTCACTTTTGTTCTCAGTCCCATTTGCTCACAGACAAAATCCACAAAACTGGGAACCAGAATATTTCAAGAAAAATGAAGAAGGAACACAATTAAGGAATAAGTAGCATTCTGTAACACTTTGGTCAGAAGAAAACTTTGCTCTAAAATTATTATCTATTAAGACTATCTTCACATTTTTAAACCAGAAGAACATTTATTTGTGAAAGTGGAAAATATCTTTTTCAAGAATGGTACTCATCTGCAATTCAGTTTGAGTCATTATTGTATACTCTCCCTTTCAAAGATTTTGATACCTTTCCACAGTTTTTCTCTTTGCCTCAGTACAAGCTCTACCTTTGCAAAGATAAGAGATTCACTGATGGCTCCCTCCCTCCAAACTTAAAACTGACTTACTCATATGACTTGAGAAAGACAACGTCGTCTTCATCATCATCATCATGGAACCGGGAGAGTCGTTCCAGTATACTTTAACCACCAACAAATGCAAAAACATGTCGTTAGAGATTTGCTCCAGGTAACAGCAATGTGAAAATTTACTTGAACAAAAAAGACTTCCTTGAATCTAAAGGATGTAGTAAACATGGTTTAGCTCACTGGATGATCTAAATATTTATAAAGAATTTTACAATTAAGGTCCATAAAACCCTGTACTCTCATGGGTACTTCCAAGATCAAATTCTGTAAATCTCTCTAGCTTCCTCTCCCCCACACCCCTCCCTCTTTATCTCTCTCCTCCCATCTTTCCCCTTCTCTATTTTTCCTTACCCAACCCCACACCCCAGTCTATCTCCTGACTCTCTCTGATTCTGCCTCAGTCTTCCACTGTGTCCCTGTCTTTCTTTGACTCTCTATGCACTGACCCAAACAAATGACATCAGTAGTCTTTAATGCACCATCACTGAAAGTTGAAATATATTCAAGTGTAGTCAAATACTTCTGATGTCACTTTATTCAGGTCAGAGTGGAGGATTAAAAATGTACACATTAGATATACTTTCTCTAGAGTATATAAACTGGTTGAATGCTAAAAGTATGTCAATGAGATATTTAGAACCTCAGTCCCTCTACCACTTTCTACTCTTCACATATCATGGAGATCTTCCCTAGGATAGGATTTAAATAATTTTTGGAGACAAGGATTTCATAACTAATTAGATCTCACAAACTTGAGTATCCCCATTCCTCTCGCTCTGTATATTTATATCTCACCTTTCATTGGGGGTTCTAAAACAGGTTACTTTTTTCAACACATATGAATCAGAGCTATGGGATTAAAAATGCACATAATAAGATTCCATGTATTTCTACAAAGATTTTTAAATGCAAATTAGCTACAATTACTCTACAATTTATAATGTAGTTGACCTGAAAAAAATTACAACTTAATCAGTTAATTAAAGCCTAGTATTCAATTTGACCCTAGAAATGAACTTTGTTCAGGGTGCCTCGGTGACTGAGTCGTTAAGCGTCTGCCTTCAGCTCAGATCATGATCCTGGAGTCCTAGGATTGAGCCCCACATCAGGCTCCCTGCTGAGTGGGAAACCTGCTTCTCCCTCTCTCATTCCCTCTGCTTGTGTTCCCTCTCTTGTTGTATTTCTCTCTGTCAAATAAGTAAATAAAATCTTTAAAAAAAAAAAGAAATGAATTTTGTTCATAATGAAAATCTTAGTCCTGTGGAAAAAATTAATAAATCAGGTTTATGTACACTTCTTTTAATTACCGAGTGTAATACCATTTTGTGGTTAAATTTGCTTCAAATTCAATTGAGTTTGTAGATACTTATCTTGTTTGGCCTTGTAATTTTCTCTCTTCTCAAGTCCCTACACCACGTATTAAGCCTTCAGGAAGCCTTTCCTGCACCTCAGTGAGGGTCAGGTAACTGCTAATATGTTTTCAGTGTGAAGATAAGTTTGTGGAACCAGACTCATATGGTGACAGCACTCTCAGAAGTGACAGACATATCCAGGGTCTATTAGTTCCATTTTTTCTTGCTAAGGGTTCCTCTGTTCCCTATCTACTACTGATACCTCCTTGCTCTAAATTCAATCGTCTTCTCTTGGCCCACATACTTAGGGAGTACATCGAATCTCATACTTGGCCAACCTGTTGTTTCAAAAGTGTTTTGGACGTTACTAGAGATAACAGACTATTTCCTTTTCTGATCTGCTCTTTTCCCCCCAAATAGATTCAAAAGGGAAAGAAAGGTACATACTGAAGCTTGAAAAGACTTTAAACAAAGTACCAAAGAAACTCTACTGCAATGAATACTTTCCTGAATGAATTTCACAAATCTCAGTGTCTCCCTTCCTCTATCTCTGTATGTTTGTATCTCACATTTTATCAAATGGGAAGTAGGGTAATTCGGGGAGAGAAACGAAACACGAGAGACTTTGGACATAGAAACAAACTGAGGGACTTGGAGGGGAGCGGGTAGAGGGATAGGAGAGCCTGGTGATGGGTACCGAGGGCATGTATGCATGGAGCACTGGGTGTGGGGCATAAACAATGAATCTTGGAACACAAAAAATAAAATAAATTTAAAGTCAAAAAAAAAAAGGTCAACACAAGTTCGTTTTTTCACCTGACTTGAGTCATTGCTAAAGAATTAAAAATACACATTTTAAGATTTTACATCTTTCTCCAGACTTTTTTAGATGAAAATTAGCTACAACTATGCTACAATTTGCAACCTACTTGACATAAAAAATAACAACCAGTCATTTAAAGCCTGGCATTTAGTTTTTTTCCTACAAATTAGACTTTCTATGCTTGTAATCAGAATCTCAGTCCTGTGCAAAACAACTTAATCAAATTTGTGTATATTTCTTCGCTCCCGAACCTTCTACCTGCACCAGAATAGATTTAGGAGTCTCCACTCTTGTTCCATTTTAGTATAGTCTTACACATGGAGCATTAGGACAGTTTCCTAGGGGTTTTGGTGGTCACTAAATAAGGGTGACAAATAGACAAAGAATAAGATGGATCCCTCTTGTGACCTGCTCCTCTTTTATCCAACTCCACCAAAACAAGACAGATAATTACATATGCCCCAGTAAGATTTAGAAATGGTGCTCAAGATACTAGAGGTCATGAATGCGCCTGAAAAAAAATCTCCTAAATCTGTATCTCTCTCTCTTTCTCCCTCCCTCCCTCTCCATACATATATTTATATGTGTATAGTTTTCCTATATCTTACATTTCCTTGGAGAATCCATCAGAAATTTCTGTTGTTAATTCACTCAAGGCAGTACTAAGGGATTAAAAAGAAACAATCAGACTACATGAGTTTCTAGACTAAGTAATTTGGTTCAGTTAGTTAACATTACTCTCTAACTTGCAAAAGAGTTGACTCATTAAAAATCTACACATAAGTCAGTATTTGAAACCTCCTATGTTACAAATATTATATATTTGTAATGAATACCTCATATATATTTGTAATGAATAACTCACACCTGTCCAAAAACACCCGAATGACTCAGGGTTTAAATATAGTTCTTTACTACTAAATGTGACCCAGTGTGCAACATCTCTTATCATAAGATTTATTTATTTACCTACCTCAGTGTGGATATACACTTCTACTGAGTAACCTAAATTCCTGAAGTCCCTCTAACCCATCTGTGTGCTTTAGGAACCAAGGATACCTTCTTAACCTTCATATGCTAACAGGCCACCACAGGACTAAATCAATGAATCTACCCAATGAGATGGTAGGTCCAGACATGGGGGACCAGTTGTACATGGGGACAAAACACGGACAGATCTGGGTCTCTTAGCTCACCTCTTTTCTGTTAAGGCATCTTCTGTATCCTTTCCACTCATACCACTTACTATATACGATTTAATATTATTCTCCTTTTTCCAAAAGGCTTTTCTTCTCCCTTGACCCACTCCAGGAGAGTCACAGACACAGTCACTCTGAGATTCCTAACAGGTTAGCTGTTAGTATTAAGGGTGAAGACTAGGGGAAAGAGAATGCCTTCTATGACCTGTTCATCTTTTTTCTACCTCCATTCAGAAGACAAAGAATCTTACACAGAGCTTACCATGAGAAGGCTTTATACACAGTATCAAGGGAACAGGGGACTCCGAGGGGTGCTCCTGAGAGTGAACAGCCCAAGTCTCAATGTGTGCATGTGTGTGTATTTGTGTGCCCAGCGCATAACATTCTCAATGGGGAAAAGCTGACAGCCTTCCCACTGAAATCAGGAACAAGTCAAGGATGCGCCCTCTCCCCACTATTATTCAACATAGTGTTAGAAGTCCTAACAACAGCAATCAGACAACAGAAAGAAATAAAAAATATTCACTCTGGCAAGGAAGAAGTCAAATTCTCTCTCCTCGCAGATGACATGATACTTCTTATGGAAAAACCTAAGACTCAACCGCCAGACTACAAGAACACATACAGCAATTCAGTAAACTGACAGGATATAAAATCAGTGCACAAAAATAAATTGCATTCTTATACACTAATAATGAAAATAGAGAAAGGGAAATCAGAGAATCGATTCCATTTCCCATAGAATCAACAACCATAAGATTCCTTGGAATGAGCCTATCCACACAAGTTAAGGATCTGTACTCGAGGAACTACAGAACACTCATGAATGAAATGGAAGAAGACACAGAAAGACGGAAGAGGGTTCCATGCTCACGGATCGGAAGAATAAACATTGTTAAAATGTCTATACTGTCCAGAGCAATCTATACTTTCAAGGCCATCCCGATCAATTTCCACCAACATTTTTCAAAGTGTTGGACTCAACAATGCTAAAATTTATGTGGAACCAGGAAAGACCCCGAACTGCTAAGGAAATGTTGAAAAAGAAAAACAAATCTAGGGGAAACCATGTTACCCGATTTCAAGCTTTATTACAAAGCTTGATCGCCAAGAGAGCATGGTATTGGCACAAAAACAGACACATAGACCAATGGAAAGGC